>JAYMSE010000026.1:0-99913 GCA_036897945.1 Silene undulata | reverse complement strand
CCTACTTGTCTGCATTAAAATTAAAGGGTCTTTTGACAAATGGCCATTTCACAGTAAACCTCCGCCGCTTTTTTGGGATCAAATTTCTCAAAGGCAAAGGCCAATTCTCAGACAAGGGCGCAGAGATGGGCGTTTCGATCCAACGTGTCGTTCTTTCGGGTCAAAAAGAAAGGTAAGAGGGCATGGCTCGTAATTAGTCACAGCTGTATTGAGGAGTGAAAGCTCAAGAGCCACCACGAGGGAGACTCTTCGCGACATAGTATAGTTAAAGCTTAGTCCTTATAGGCATATACCAGACCAAAGAATCCTCCTTTCCTTTAGGGGCGACTGCTGCAATAAAAAAAAGAGTCAGCGAGCTAGCCCCTTTAAATTAGACTAAAACAAAAGCAAACTCATGCATGGTCCGAAAAGCGCATCGAAAGGCCAAATCTCAGTTAACTTAGTCGTTGTTCTTGGCTTGTCGATCTAGGGGCCCCAGCTTGCTTTTCCTGAGCTAGACCTATGTTACCTCTCTCCCAACCTTTGAACTTATACGCGGGCTATGTATAAAGAACTTGTACTCGCTAGCCGCCCCCTGTGCGTAAATTACACGAGCCCCTTTGCCCATTTTAAGTAAAAACCAAATCTGATAATCCAACACAGCAGTAGAAATTGGGTCCAACTTTTATATTTAGCAGGTAGAGCCCTATGTAGGAAGGGGCCGGCTTCGTCTTTTTTTTCTGTTGCTCGGAGGAAAACTTATTGTGAACAGAATGAGTATCATAGACATCTCTTTTATTCAGGATAAGTCGGGTATTGGTGCGGCAACAGCTTTAGAATAAAAAGCAAAGGTATTTGTTCATATCCTAGGTCAGGGAATTGGTTTAGCTTGTTACCTTGGAAAGGTAACCTACTCACTGCCCTATGTTACGAGATTAATTAAATCTCCTTTTTTTTACGAACAAAAGCATAGAGCCCTGTAGATGTCTCAAGAATTGTTTCCTTGATCCCACAACCCAAACCCACTTCTTCGTTCCCAAGCCCCGGTATCCGCCACCGCATCCGGTAAACCTTCTTCCTCGGTTACACTTGCTTCGTTCTGATCAGTCTTAACTTGAACTTTAGGGATAGGGAAGAAGCGCTTTTAGATTCAGACCCCCTCTAACAAGGCGACAATGCACAGGATAGAGGAGCGTAGCGTTTGCAAAGAAAATTCTTTCCTTTATACCAGCTCTTGCTTTCTCAATTGAACCTTCCCCTGGGAATGAATTCTCCTATTTCTTCTTACCTGGTTTGGTTTGTATTGGTAATACTTCAACCAGAGTTGTGATTCTTCTATCCAAGATTGGTTCTGCTTATCCAGTCAGAGCTCTAAATGACTATAGAATGGCACACTTCCGCCTGCACTGTACAATCTGTTGCTTCTTTGGTTGCAATGTCTTCGACTGCTTTCTTTGCCTCCACTCCCTTATAAAATGAGACAGTTGTCTCCTCCCCTGCCAACAGCCTACTCGTTATGTTCTTATACTTGTAACGTTCTGAAACTAGGCTTGCTTCATGCGCTTGATTTGGCTTGTTGTTCTAAGGAAGCAATCATACTCCTTTTCGTGCATATTGTGGTCTTTGCTTGCTTGCTTCTTGAACAGCCGCGCTTTCCTCTGAGAATAGCTGCTTTATGAATCTTTATGAATAAGATACGGTAGATTATAACACTCGAACTGGCTGATAAGAGCACGCATGCTTGGACGCTCGCAGCTTCCTATACCGCGTGTGCAACTTGTTCTTCTGGAGCATCACTCAATGAATTGCGCCCTGAGAACCAACTACAGATACTCTCATCATTTCCAAAAAGAATATCTGATTGAGCACAGGAAAAGACCCTTAGCTACCGCGCATTACTTTGATGCTCCAGGGCAAGCTCTGCTTCATAAAGAAGGAGTCCAAACTGACCAACAACCCAAGCCCCGAAACAAGGGGTGAGACTTCCTCCTAACATGGGTTCGTCCGTGAAGTCACGAAAGAAAGAAGCTACTTCGCCAAATCCAGAGGTTGAGCTACCTGCTAACAAAAGAGATTTTAACTCGAGTATTTGCGAACAAACTCACTTCCCACAGATTAATTCACTGGCTTGACCAAGGAAAGAAAGCGAACTCGTATGACTTATTGTACGCTCTTTAAGTTTCTCTCACTGTCTCTCTTTATGTCATAGTAGGATGAGTAATAGCATAGGAAGATTAAATCGAAGACTTTCCAGAGTAAGTTATCAAACCGATTGTGATTGATCACATCCCAACTAGGAAACTACATTAATTGGAGTTCTACTAGTTCAGCCCTAGTATTAAGAGATTGTAGCGGGTTTGCATGAGATTTAACTAAGTAAATAGGTAAAAACATCCAATGAAGTTTTATAAAATAAGAATAAGTTAGAAATAAGGAACTCTGCTAAGTCGGGCTGATGTAGGACTCTTTCCTAGAACTGCTGAGCTTAGATCTTACCTATTTTAGTATAGTAGAGCTTGTCTGTTGATACCACCCAGTAGAGAAATTTGAGTAGTAGCGCACAAGTAATATCTTTCGTTCAATAGAATCTTAAATTAAAGTATGCGTGTGGTTGGATCCTAGCATTAGCGCATTAGCTCTTAGTGTATAATTTCTCTGGCAAAAGAGAAGTTCTAGTAAGGTTTGACATAAGTTTCAACATTTGCCTACTTGTATAAAAGGCAGGTGATAGGCTTTGCTTGCCCGCGTACTTATGAAAGTCAGAGTTCCCAATAATGCCTCTAGGAACGAGCGGATAGCATGGCTGGTTACTAATCGATTCATAGGTATAGGAGAGGAAAGCATCAATGAAATACTAAGCGGTTTTGAATGAGACTTTACACATTCTTCTTGCTGTTTGGGCTTAGAGGGCAACCTTGCCTACAGGACATGGGGAGGTACCTGTTTTTATGATCAGCAACTATCAGTCTTGCTCCTTCGGATGCTTCTACGAGTGCTCCGTTGGCAGGGCGAAGCTATAAAAAAAGAAGGGGGTTTATCTCGACCCCGACAGGGCAGAATGAGGGCGGTCTAGCTACCCGGTCTTTCTATATTCGAGCAGATAGGTATGAGCAGGAAGGAAGACAATCTTATTCGCTTGCCTTTCTTGTGGGCAGGGTTACTCCTTAGGAAGAAAGAGAAAGAGCCCGCCAAGCATTACAATAGTTCAGTAGAATAGTGCAGTGGTAGCAGCCATCTTAACTAGGCTCGGAGACAGCTCTATTAAATTTTAACAGCAAGATCATTGCTTTCAGAGCATATCTTTCTCTAGCTTGTTTGAATTTTCAATATCGTAAAGGATACTAAGATAAAAAAGGAAATTCTCGGATGGCAGATGCTAATTTGATTCCTAAAACTTGGAAAAAGTTCTCTAGTAGAATCGTAAACAGCCTTAATACTCTTATGAAACTCTCAATATAAACGCATTGCGGGGTGGACAGTTGACTTTCTTTGGCCCCAACCTACGAGGGAAAAGACTTAGACTCATTGTGAGCCTTAATACATACAAGTATAAGAGGGGCGTTAGAATCGTATCGATCTTGGCTGAGCCTTGGCAGGATAAAGACCAATATTATGCAATTATTTACACCGATCTTGACGAATAAGATTCAAATTAAGTTGCATGGACCATTTCACTATATTGTGCCAATTCTAGTTTTGGATTCCCGCGGACTTCTTTCACAGCTTTCAACTGAGACCACTCTACCGATCTGATCCACTTGAAAAAATGCATATATAAGGTCGCAAATTTACCTTTCTAATAGAGGTGTTCGTTTTGCAGCTCCGGGGGAGAATTTCAAGAAATTTCTTTGATGAGTAACATAGTCTTTCTCAAGAATTGGACCCTAACTAACCCGCACCTGACACTTTATAGGACAGGCTTGAGACTTATGCTGCCACCCTTGCTATCGAGGTATCAGAGCACAGGGGATAGGCCCGGTAAAAAGGCCTTAGGGCTTCACGCCTTTCCAGCTGTATCGACACCCGCTTCTTCAAACTGTCCATCAACAGCCGCCACTGCTAGTGGTACCACTACCGCGAATACTTACTGCTGCTAAATTTCAGATAAGTGCTCCGTATCGGCTAATGCTTTTCGAGAAAACACTGGCATCTAATATATGGGTGAAATCGTACACCGGTATTGAGGTACATTCTAATAGTCTAGTAAGCTAGTTTAGTAAGTAGGAGTAGTTTTGCTAATAAAATTAGATTCATCACGAGTCAAAAAGGTGGCTTTCGTCGATTGTTGAAGCGAAAGAGAAGAAGTGCCCTGCTATATGTAAATCCCTCAACCATAGGTCAGCAGATCATCAAATTCAACCTTTACCTGGACTGGAAGATCTTGGCCCTTACTCATTATATATTGTATAAAGAGTTTCTCGTTTTCCCGGCAATAGATGAGCAAGTCAATCTATTCTGATTTCCGACCAATTCCTAGGGAAATGTAAAGATTGAAACCAATTACGCGGATTGACAACTTATTCCAAAGAAAATTAGGAGAAAGCCTCTTTTAACCAAAAAGCACACAATTTGAGAATAGGTTACGCAACAGGCTGAGCTAGAAAAAGAATTTGAAGGGCAACTAACTACTATTGCTTAGTCTATGAGTTAATCTTCTACCCCGGAATTCTTATCCATCTTTCTAATCATTCAGCGATCTGGAGCACCCTAATTTCTAACTATTACGGTATGTATGGTGTGGCGGACCGGGTGCCCGGGACAGAGGGATCCGTGACCAGTTTCTGTGACTACGAACGATCAGGATCGCGAGTTAGGTTTGTGATTGGCGAGCGCAATTGTGGATGAAAGCCCCCCGTGAGGACTGTAGGGGGAGGAATTTGGCGGATAGTGTTTTGCATTTCTTTCCTTTAATATAATATGGGCTAGGAGCATAACCTAAAGAAGAGAGTCTTTTGAGGTGGATGTTGTTAGGCGCGTAAGCATAAATGAGCAGGCTGTCTCGCAGCGCTAGCCGCTTCGTTTTGATCCCTTTTCCCTCTTTTTGACGTCGCTCTCTCTCTCAGAGAGCTTAAGCCGGAAGTGCTCTGTCTTATGTCTTATAGAATTGACTTTCTTGGACTAGCTACAAGTGAAAAGGGCAAAGACTTTACCGTATCTTTCCTTGCCTTTTCTTGAATGCCATTATTCTGAGTTATTCGAATTGCTCCTATTTATCAAACTGTCAATCGGATCGACCACTCACCAAAGACTGAAGGCCCTATCCTTTCTGATACCTCTTACGCTTCTTCCACGATTCTCGCGAATCATAATGACTCTTTCTCTGATAAAAAAAAAGTTTAATTATTCGCCTTTCCGAAACGGATGCCGAGGTGTCAAGCCAAGGTCCGGTGAATCTTTATCCGTAAATGCTTCTTTTTGCTCTTGACTTTTCCAGTCTTCTATTAAAGGGTGCTCAGGAATTGATGCTTCGCTTTTCTTCCCCAGTATCCGCGGCGAATAGGTTCAATAGTTAATGAATTCTTCCAAAAGATATGACGTATCAATTGACTCGGAAGCCCAAGAAGTAAATCGTCTAGTTTCCGCCTCTGTTTCGGGTGTGCCTTGATTAAGAATATATTAACTCAACTAAGAGGCCTAACTCTCCCCATCAACAGGGTACTTTGGCCCATTTGACTCTACTAACCCGGAAACCTCTCCCAACTCACTATAGTATGTTTAATCTTTCGCAGGTAATAGAATATATAATATAATAGGTAGTCTTGTTCGGGAAAGAAGTCAACTTCTACCCTTAACCGATACTAGGGCGAAAAGGCAAGGCAAATAATGACATTATAGGGTTAGTGTCGCTTGACAAGCTCTTTCGTTAAGTACGCGATTAAAAATTCTTATTTAAAAAGATTTTAGATATAGAATAGGACCCCTCTATTAACAGCATGGAGGCAGTCTTCCTTCCCCATCCTCAGTAGCGGGTGGGTGAAAGAAAGGAGCGCGACCCCCAGCTCCAGTACATGAAACTCATTTAGCTCAATCCAAATCTCCTTAAAAAAGTGCCCTACTTTTTGAGCTTTCGAGTCAAACCTTGACTTTATTTCATGGGACTAAGGCATTTTGAACCCGACTCCGGTTTACTGGGGTTTCGGGGCGTAGGCTCACATGAGAATTAGAATAAAGAACGTATCCTTTTTTCCTTAGCCACTTGGCCTTCTACTTCTATAGCATGCACAATACAATTAAGGGGTTTCAATCGCGCAAGGACTCCCATTGAGCTAGTAGTCTAGCAATGAGAGAGTCGAACCTTTTCATTGACAATCGCCGGTATTTTTCAGTTTTTCTCGGATACACCCCTTTCATTGCATCTAGTTGTTCTTAACTAAACTCGTAAGGAAGAAGAAGCTCTTATAAGAGTTAAGCCAACAAATGAAGGACCAAGGAGGATGGAAGCACAGGGTAGAAGGCTCAATCTTAGCTCTCTTAGCTCTCTTAGTCCTCCTAATCCACGCGCGAGAAAAGAATGTCGCACGTAGAGTATAAAGATGAAGTCTCAAGACCGAACTCTTCCCTCGTGTCAAGGGATGCGCCTATTACAGGGGTAAAGAAAAGGTGTGAGTCTTAACTCAATGCATGGAGGACAATATGCTTCTTTTCCGTTAAACTCGGAAGACCTGGGGCGGGGAATGAAAGACTCGACCAGCTCCGGATCTTGGTACAAAGCTAATAACGTTCGTTACCCATCTTTCTTTGATTGGATCTTCTCGAGTAAGAAAAGGAAAACAGCAAATGGCGAAAACATGCCTTTGATCTAAACGTACTACTGATTGTCAACTCTGCTTTGACTCCTTGTTAACCTGGCTAGTTTACTTACTTTCCCACGGTTTAATTTACTTACGAGACAGAGTCTTTCTCAGTAAGCCCCCATTTTGATCTTTGTTCTTTCCGGAGATTACTTTCTTGAGATAGCCCCGCTCTCAACAACCAACACCCCCTCTAAAGGCTAGCTTGTTAGAATTCGAAAGGTTAGTTACACTTGCTTGACAGTTAAGTATAGGAGCGACAAGATCTTCCTTCCCGGGATTGAAACACCGCCTTGGATGCAAAGATCGGAACACGTGCTTCGTTTCAAGACTTGCTGCTTGGGCTTGATTCTCTTATATAGGACTTGTTTGCTGATTGAAGCATGCTAACAAGTGGGAGGAATAAAAGAAATCTATGGCTGTCTCTAGCTATGGCTCATGGCTCCTGACCAACTTGACGCTTATTATGCGAGTTGTCTTCTTTGTCTGTCTGATCATTCACTGGCTGTTTCAAATGAGACTTTCTTTTTTCATCCGTGTCTTACGTTTGCCGAGGCTAGTTTTTTGTTGTGGAAAAAAATCTTAGCTTAAGTGAGACCCGTCTCAAACTCATTACGCCCGCCTTATCGTGAATGGGCCTTGATTGCTAGTAAGAGAAATCAGGTAACCTTTCCAAATCTTTTAGATGCTAATAACCTTTAATCACAACCTTCATCTGCTCCAAGCACAGCTGCTACTGAGGTTCATTCCTCTCCTTCTTACTTACTCGAGCCATTTCACTAAAAAAAAGAACTTTACCGAGGAAAATGCAAAGAAAGCGGTCTTCTTTTTAGGTACGAATGCTTTTTTTTCAGCCTCCTTTTTTTTATGCTTTCGATATGCGGTATGTTCTGTTCGATTTCGATAAAGGATGGGAGAAGACTCCCCAAGCATACTTGGTCTCACTTCCTTGTGTTTGAGTGTTTGACCATTGCTCGAGATCGGTAAAGCAGGGGTACCAAGGACAACGAAGTCAGATGAGGTCTCATTTTTACCGAGATATTCAAAAGTAAACAGGTGGAAGGCAAGCTTAGTTCTAGTTGTGGCAAGAGAGTGTTGTGCCCAAAGACGCGATTCACGCGGCGTGCTCAAGTCTAAAGAAAGGAATTCTTAGAACGAGGCGCTGATTATAAGAGGAGTTTTCTTTCTTATTTCTTTTCCTTAAGGTTCTTAAGGGAGCCAAATAGAAAAAGGATAGCTATGAACACTTAGCCCTCACATCCAGCGGATCATTTTCTTCGTATTTGGAGGAAAGGCAAAGCTAGCTATTTTCGGATACCTTTATCCTTTCCTTCTTAGTTGAGTCCATAAATATGTGAAAAGTGGGCCATAAGTCCTTGCTTTTCTGCTACGTCGTTAATTAACAAGTGGATTTTAAAACCGGGGTAAGTAGTTAAAACGCTCGACTTAAGGACTTCTCCATCAAACTTTGAGCTTCCTATTCCTACCTGTTTTAATTTTAATATAGGCGAGGTCTCTCAAAACGACAAATGTGACCTAGAAAAGCAGCTTGGGAACAGCGTAATCCCTTAACTTTGGCCCTCAAATGCCTTTTCTTCCTACTAGAATCCGGACTTGAGGACCCCATCATCAGGAATGTTTTCACAAAGTTTTGGGTCAGCACAATACTCTGATTTGGCAAACACCCCTGCTTTCCTTTTCTTGTTTTTGTCAAGTCCGTACTGCAACAAAGAGCAAAGAAGAAGATAAAGCGATTCTCTTTAAGACGAAAAGAATATGAGAGTGTCTCGGTTTTGCTACTTCATGGAGTACTTCAGTCAAGATCCTCGTTCACTTGCTTCGCCCACCACAGGTGATTTCTACCCAGGTGTGGCTTGATCAACACTTCAATCGTCATAAGCAGAATCAGCCGCAGCTGCCTTTCCCGCCTAAATAGTCAGGATTGAGTGCCCATACAGTTTTCTATCAGGCACGCTTTTAACAGAGCGAGTTTCATGTGAACTGGAGTAAGCTCTTATAAAAGATAAGAATTTTGTGTCTACGTTTACACATAGCTTGTCTAGCCAGTACTTCCTCTTACTCCAGTTGAGTTTTTAAATCTTTAATGAGGAATTCAATCTGTATTCTTGGGGGTGTAGGTACCGCGGGGGCATCTCTAATGCATGTGACCAACCCAGTGTGAGTACTCATCCTGTTATGAAATCGGTACCATCGATCTTATAAAGCAGGGGAATTTCATCTAACAAAAGAGTAAGCTATGCCCATCTCGCTTGTCGCGTACGTCATTAGCTTAGCCAGGAAGAGCTCTTATTTAAGGGTATTTACTTGCTCGAAAAGGAAGAGCAGCCCCATTTAACTCCCTTACTGCCAAGGAAAATAGGGGGGATGCTCCACAAGCGCCCCTCGGAAAAAGTTTGATCCTTGCTTTGGAGGGATAACTAACTGGATGGGTTGCCCGGGTAGCACCTTATGTCATGTAAAGTAGTATAGGTCAGCATTGCTCGACGACCCCCAACGCCTATTCTGCAGCCACTTGCTTGCGGAGATAGTTCGACCCATGCTGCGTCCAAGGCTCACGCAGCCACATCAATTTTTCCTCAATGGTAGGGGAAAAGACATTCAATAAAATTTCCTTTAGTAAGAAAAGGCAGTTATGGCTAATTAGAATTAATTACTTAATCTCTTTCATTCTTATACTAATACTAAAGCGGCAGACTCTTCCTCTGTCTTCCCGACCTTAAAGGGGATTGGAGCTACTCTGCTTCCATTCAAGCACCTTCATTCCTCTGCGGATACCTAACCAGTCCGTATAACTAAAAAAGTTTCTGATAACGGACCCCGCTGTGATAATTGTCTTTTATATGTTCGTAAGAATTCCACCCATTGAAAGCAGGTGATTCATACCAAGACGTTTCAGTTATTTATATAAAGGACGTGGTTCGTCGAACAGCAAAGAGGGGGTGAGAGCCGGGTTGCACCTTCAATATGTAGGTAACGTGCAGCACATAATATTTCTCCCTTTGTTAGTAGGACTGCCGTTCATGCTTTCTTTCCTACCGTTCCACTTTAAAAGAGAAGGAATGTCACTACAACCAATTATGCTAACAAAAGGGATTAAACCCGGGTATATTTCACATAAAAACTAGAAAAAAAGACGCCTACTTATCCTCGAATGTATATACTTCCTGTGGTTATGGTATGTTAACTTGAGTCCTAATATGACATCATTCTCATCCTTACCGCCACTGTTGGGCCTAACCGCGGACATGCCCTCCAAAGGCTGAGTGGCCGGTGATCCTGATTCCAAAAAATGACATGATCAGTCAAATTTCCCTCGAACTCATAAAACTACCATTCCAACAGTTCGTCGTAGCTTGTCTCCTGCCGTGTAGGTCACAAATGCCTCTTCATAGGTAGCGTGAAAGTTCCCAATTGTCCAAGGAAGGAGGACTCCGCTATCTTTTATAGATCAAAGTTGAACTTTCTATCCACGATCTGCTAAAGCTGTTTCCCCGTTGACACCTTTCCTATCTTCGGCCATAACATCTTCCCCGATTGCACCTGCACCTGCTTCTGATATTGGCATCGATTACAGCACCGTTTACTTGATAGCATATGAAAAGGAACGCGCGCATGTATTAAATCTCCCAAACGGGGTAATCATTCCTATAATGTAAAATGAATTCACTTGGTCTTTGTCCGCCGGGGCTCACAGCGGGTCCCTCAATTCCCAGTCTTTATATACCCATCTTTAGCAATTTTAGACGATCTCGGAATTTTATCTTGTCAATATTGGTCCAATTATACCGATTCCCTTATCTTAGGAAAGGGTCGTGAAAGTCCTTCCTCTCTTAAGAAGGATTCCACTCAACTAAATATAGGTTCTGAACATATTCTTCCTAAGGTCCCAATGTGAAAGTTAATATCCGGATTGGTCTTAGGGGTGAAGAAGCCAGTGAGTCTTTGCCATCTGAAGATCCAGAAAAAAGTCTTTTAGACTGATAAAAAAGCTCTCCTTATTTAATTTAGGTATTTGCGCAATTCCTTTGTCTTTACAATTGCCTTTGAGCATGTATTTTTTCCAACCGCTTTACTTTCTTTTTTCCTTTTGATGAACACGTGCAACACTTCGCTCACTAAAGAGTTGAGGCGTCAGGTAGAGTTGCTGCAGCAGCGGATACCCATACAAAGACAGCAGCCCATAGAGTCTAAATAAGAATGCATGCAGGGATTCACTATCTTTGTTGAGATGCAATTGGCCCCGTTTCCTTAAATTCTTATCTCTGGTTCTCATATCATAAGTAGCTTGTGATCTTCTAATTATTGATGCGGGCAAGAGAGTGAAAAAAATTTCTACATCAGAGTCAGACAAAGACGAAGTCAAGGTAGTCCATGCAGCAGAGACAGTCACAGTAGTAGGTAGAGTAGGTTAGATCTAATACATAAGAGGTCTACCCGAGGAACCTATATTATTAGAAGCATTTTTGGAATTTTCCCTCGTATTGCGATGCGAAACTCATAACTAGAGTAAGTGTTTAGCCTTATAACTAAGAGTCAAAAGTATCAACAGGAGCGCCCTTATAGAATAAACTGGGCTATGAGATTTACTATAGGAATTGTTAAACAAGTAAGTCAAAAGCCAAGCTAGCGATTATAAAGAAAGATGCCTTGTCTTGTCTTGCAAGGATCTCTGCCTTTCCTTTGCTTTGATGGATTAACTGGAATGGGCCAGCCGCTGCTCTGTTTGGATCGGTTATAACCGGTGCTTTTCTTCCTTTGTTTTGTTTGATTTCTTTCTTTTTTTTTAGTGGCTGTGTGGATATCTTTCTCCAGTGATGGCTCACTCCCTGATTGATCGATTAACGGCACATTTGAAGGGCATGAGCCTAATGAGTTCGTCCCATTTAACCAAGGCCCGATCTTGCTACGTATGTCTTATCGCACTACTCATATCATATAAGGCTTCGAGACGAGAATTTAAATATACTAGGGAATTTCTTTCGAAAGAAGTCTAATTGGGTGCAGTTGTCGGAAGAGAAAGAGTGCTTTACCCTTGATTTTGAAAAAAGCATCGTCTGGATCACTCTCTTTATTTTGTTTTCTTACACAATAGCCCCTATGCGCTTGCATTCTCACGTTAACCAGCTGCTTCCTTTGACTCCGTTGAAAGAGCCCCAGATTGGATCCTTTGGAGCAGCCGTTTCAAGTATACCATTAGAATTTTAAAAAGAAAAAGAAATCAAAGGATACTTGACATTACATTATTTGATTGGATTTCACATATTTAAGGGCTTTCCTAGCCAACCGACATCTTGTATCCCTTTCTTTTCTTTGGCACTACTTTCTTTTTCTGAATTTATATTATAAGGAAAGATCGGATCGAGCGCTGAGGCGGTAGAGAGTTTGTTGGCGATCCTACCTCAGAAGAGAAGTCATTCTAATATCTTATCTAATACTAAGAAGGGAAGGCTTTTTTGAAAGAGCATATCCGAGTGGAAGGGACTTGTTTCAGTTTCGGTTTCGTCTTTGACTTTACTTTCATCTTCCTCACTAATGTGTGCTCCCAAACGTTTCTTTTCTTTCTAGGTTCGCAGAATGACTCCAACTAAGTTAAGGTGCCCATTCGACTCGAGTGGCCAAAGATTGCCTTGGTAAGGTCTTGTCTCACCAACTCCCTAATAAAGACTCTATGCAGTCACCTTTCTTTTCTTGATTGATTTTTGGGTCGAAGGCCAGACCCTGGTGCCGGTTGGATACACAGGTCTTTTGATTTTTCTCGTTAGCGTTAAGGGAGAAGTTCTTGTGTCGTAGGTTTGTTCTTTTTCGGATTTTCACTCAGATCAAGAGAAGAAGTTGGTTTTAGCAAAGTAAAGAGAAAGAGTCCGTACGTTGATTTTTGAAAGAAACTGCCCCATCTCTTTCTGATTCTTCTTGTCTTGTGACAGTGGTTTATTTTGATTTCTCATTTGACTCTCTTTCCAGCCGGAAGAGCTAAACGAAAATGCAGTTGATGCGGTAGTTACGGATGAATTCGAAGAATCAGAGGGTTCAGATGGTGAGTAAGCTGCTTGGTCAATTAAACTTAAAACAAAGCGGAAGAACTGCATTATTGATTTAACAGCGATAAAGTTTTTAAGAATGCTCCTATATTATAGACGCCATACCCTTGTTTGTATCAACCGAAGAAGGATTTGATTTCGCCTTTCTATCCATATTAATATTAGAAAAATTAGCAATAATGGGGATTTAAGACTCGCTTTCTTTAGTTATATTATTTTATGGATCATCAAATGCTATTTGGACTCGGACCCCTTAGCCCTTAGCCTTTACCTTACACTCTAAGCATAAGTAAAAATTTTTACCATTTCTAATTGATAATTTAGAAAAAGATGGGTCTTTTTGATTGGCAAGATCCGCTTTTTCTTTATGTCACAGCCCTGTCATGCTGCGATGGTTACCACTTTTTTTTTTTTTCAAATTCGATAAGTCTATATAATGTCTATTCATAATGTCTATTCTATGTGATTGACTAGTAATGAAAGATGACTCAGTCACATCCACTTGCCTGGCACTTTTATTTGCTTCTCCTTCTCAGACTAACTTTCGGTAAGCGGTTGACCTCCCGATGCCGTTTCATTTTATTTTCGTGAATCTTGAGCCCTATCTCCTAACTTTGCGCTTAACTTCGGCATACGAAAGAAATGTCGCTATGAGAGATTCCGAAGTCTAGCATTATTTTTTCTTTTATATCAAATATGCCCTCCCACTGGCATCTGTCCAAGGGGCGCTTTCTATAATGTAAGGAGGAGATGGGGTTGGTCCAAGCTTCCTTAACTCAGGGCATGGACGTGCTCGAGCTAGATTCGGCTTCTTATAGAAGAAAAAGGAAAGGCTTGTTTGATCCATTTAGCTTATAAGCGCGTTCTGATCCGAAACCAAGTAGAGGCACTATTTATTGAATCTTTTTTTCTGAATTTGGATAACCAGTCGGAGGCCAACGTTCAAGCTAGCAATTTTGAGGGGGCTTGGAGGGGCTGACGTGAGGTATCCATTGATAAAGAAGATGCTCGACCCCCCTTGCGCAGAATCGGGAATTTACTCAATAGCAATAGTAACGGTGCTTGTATAAGCTGCTTTAGCTGGAGCAAATGAATTTAAAGCATTGGCATTCGATTAATCCATTACCGCCTGTTGAGGAATTCTTCAGTTTAAGTTCAGACCAAAGGATTATAATTAGTTTTATAAGAATGACATTCTTGCTGATTGATCTGAGTCTCCTGACACCGCTTCTTTGAACGAATACCCTTTTGAAAAAGATTTCCGGATGACACTGATAGTGTTTGAATATAATGATAATAGGGTCTCACTGTTATTACGCTCTTTCTTTTTCACAAAGCTGGCCTTCGATTGAGTCCAACTTCTTTCTGCCTATTCTATTTTGATTTCTTTTTTCTTTGCTTTTTCTCGAAACCATGCTCTGTCAAGTCCGTTACGTTCTATTATGTTATGTTCTCTTTCTGTATCGGTCATGTCACGGTGAGCGGTAACCAAGAGGAATAGGATGCGCCTTTCCAGTGCTCGTTGGCGTTCGCTCCTATTCTTTTTGACTTTCTTTTCCGATATCGATCTCATCGTCTTAAATCAAAGGAAGGGCGAAGATTAGATATTTAATTTTCTTTTCATGACTAAGATGAAGTTTGACCACCCATCTGAGTTAACTGGTCTGGTAATGAGATTTACGATTGAACTGGTGTTTTTTCATAATTGATTTCCTATCATAGTGCACAGGACTCTTCTTCCTTCGGTCGATCGAGATAGACAATACAAAGTTTTTTTAGAATTGAGAATTGACTAGTCTTGTTTCCGAGATCTACCTAACTATAGAGCTACCTAAGAATAAGATTTTTCCCGCCTATAGATAGGGGAGCGGCTGTTTCACCCATCTTCGAAGTTGCGGACATGGGGTTACCTTAGATTAGGAAACCATTCGCATCAGAAAGAAGAGTGCACATAAAGAGATCTAAGAACCATCGCCTTCTTGTCAGCCAACCAATACTCTATCAATATTTATAAAGGGGGCGCCCTCTATTATATATTATAATAATAATCTAAAGAATTTAGCGAAACTCCCTTTTTCTTTGACAAAGGAAGGCCAGAAGTAGAGTGGGGTGGCGCATGTTCGCGCGTGCCCTTTCACAAGGATAGGAGAGTTTCATACCTAAGACTCCAAAAATTTCTTAAAAAAAGAGCTAGTCGAGATTGGGCGGGTTTCTCGGGGAGGTGCGTTTGACTCTTAGGATTTGAGACTACTTAGAGTGGCTTTGTTGCAAGTTCATCAAGAAGCAGTTCTGGGCTTCACGCTTTGATTTGCTTTTTACTAAATATGCAAGCCAATCTCATAACCTTCCCTAAAATCTGAGCTTTATTCCCAACTCTGTCTGGTGGAATAGGCAATGATTGCTGAATTTGAAGGCAGGTTTTTTATACCTTTTGACCTACCATACCATTACAGGTACTAGCTGGAGGAGATGGTTTACCTTTTGGTGTGACCCGGAATGTGGTGATATCGCGGAAGTAAAAAAAAAGAATTTTAAGGAGAAGCCCATTCCGAAAGCGCAAAAGACATAAAAAAAGACTGAGGAAATGGCTTGCCCGATTCCGGCTATTGCTTTGCTATTCGACCTATTTGATTTGATTTTTCTTTATTGGATGGCATTCTATTCTTCCCTCATTGCCTTCTGTCGAGTGGAATTAGTAACCTGAAGCCTGAATGAAGTCTCGTTCCCAATTATCTAAGTCAAGACACAGTAGGATAGTACTTCAAATTTCTAATTTAATTAGTTTGACTAGTCTTTCTTTCCATCCATAATCGACAGCTAGCAATCTTGCTTCTTTCTTTTATGTTCATCGTGAAGACGACTGATGATGCTTCGATAAGAGATTCATTTGGTCCAGCCATAGCTTCACAGGAGCATTTTTTTTTTTCAAAATGAATCAACTGCCAGCTCGTCTTATTATTTCTTAGAAAGCTCCTGCACTCGTTACAGTTAACCTGCCGCGGGCATTCGAAGGAAAAAGGTTTTCCAAAAGAAGGGCCCACAGACGTGGTTCCTACCGAAGGGAGTTACTACTTCAGAAAAGGAAATAGGAATTCCGTTAACTCTTCGAGTGAGACTTTGTTTCTGGGTTGAGTTCTTTCTCTGCATTCGGTTCATTGATCTTTAGAGCTTTTGAGAACCCTTCTTTCAAACTAGATAAAGAAGTCAAAAAGCAGCTCACACTTTTTTAAAAATGCCGAGGAAAGAGAGCTGGTAATCCAATTGCATCATATCTTTGTCGAAGAGAAATTTGAAAGATAAAAGGCAGAGTTATCGTTCCAATCTCATGTTCAACCTTGAAAATTAGCTTTTCCTTCCTAAGGGCAGCTCGCCTACTCAGCGACTCAGCCATGGTCGAGCTAGTGGAACGGGCTCTAGCAAGATAAGAATAAGAAAAGAATGGCTTGAGCGAAGAGATAGGTTATGAAATAGCTTGCCTGTAAAGGATAGAGTAGCAACCCAACTCAAGTAAATAAAAGAAGCTCTTTTTAGTGCCAAAAGCCAGGTACAAAGGTAAACAAAGGCATTTGAAACGGCTTTTTATAGATGAAAAAAGTCACCTTTTCCTGTTCCTGTGAATTAGTCTTTTTTCTGGGATCCGCAGTCGGTATCTCGTAGGTGGAGTAAGCGGGAATTCAATTGATGATCTAAGACAAGTGGAATTCTACCCTTTCCTTTATTATATAAGAAATGCATTTAAGATGCTAAAATCAACTTAAAGGCTGGCTCAATAGAAAATCAGAAGCAAATGAAAAGTGTGCAGTTAGTCAGGCACATCCAATCGGGGCAGCAATAAAGCTTAACAAAAAGAAAAAGAATCTCTGCTCAACTAAAGGTCGAACTACCAAAAGGAATTCCCCTATGATTGTTCCACAGCCTTGTCATCGGTTGTCCGATTGAACTTCTTTTCTTGTATTTATGGTATGGCTTGCGAGGAGCTCAAACTGCAAGACTGGTCCGGTCCTACCTTCTCGCTTCCTTGACACTTTCGTTTTTTCGCCGCGTATGCCTATCAAAGTCTGAATTAAGTATAGGCGCTTAGATAGGGAAAAAAAGCTCCTCGAAAACCATGTCTAGTGATATGATCCCCACGCTTTCAAATGAAAACTACTGATGCGCTTCTTGAATCTGATAACGTGAATATAAAATTTTTCTTCCTTTCTCTAAGATCAGAACGCGGGGAAGAGTTTAGGGTTGGCGCGTGACGCTTGCATCCCATAAAACATAAAAGAAGATTTAATTTTTTGCTTTTTGCTAACGTACATAGTGCACGAAGCGAGAAGTGGGATAACAGAGCACAAATGGGAATGCTTATTAAGTATCTCATATCACGCAAGCACAATCATACTCAAAAAAAAGCTGTTCAAGAAAGGAGGCAAATGATGTAGCGAAGAAGCTTTTTCGAAGCAATCTATGGGAGAAAGTCTTTTTCCGTTGGAAGTAGCTTAAGGCGTTATTTCCCCTAGTAAAGGGGCAGTTCTATCTTTATGCCCATACAATAAATCTCGACCAGCTCCTTCTTGACTTTACTTTAAGTGGTAATTGCACACATATAGTTCTTTCCGTTTAGCTGTGGTAAGACCGTCAATAGGACTTGTCCTCGAGGTTTTCCTTGACCACCCATGCGAATGTTTCGCTTTGTTCCGTGAATGCAAGCTCGTGACTCCCGTGCAAAGTAAGGCCTGTGTGCTAAGACGCGAGCTGGCATACTCCTTTGATTGCTCGAGCTGCCGAACTCTAATTCTGACTTATCTTCGTTCATCTTTTTTTTTTTATTTAACTGGGTGAGCGCGTAGGCCCCTCGAGGGGAGCGTCTTGCTTTGTCGTTTGACAGCACTCGTTGGAACGAGATTCGTTGGCGCTTTGCTAATTCGAACTACAAAACCCGAATTCTTATGAATCGATCTTGCATCTTCTCATAAAGATGAAAGTTTGCACAATTGCATTCGCTTTTTTCCCGTGACCTCTACGTCGCAGGCCTCTTTTGTTTTGCTTTTGAAGTTGACCTTGAGAGAACGGCGGCGGGGGATCAAGTCGGCTCTAATCTTACTGGATAGGGTAGAAAATTAGATATGTAATAGAATGACCCACATACCACGTATCACCCATGGGATCCATCCTTCTATAATCGTATAAGAGTACTACTTTCCTTTATTTAAGAATAAGCAATCGCATCACTGGCCAAAGTAAGAAAAGAAATATAATAAAACGAATTCTACCTTCTCCAAATTAGAAATTCGAAAGGAATTTAGAATGGGACGACCAATCCTCGCGTATAGGGATCCTGTAGTATTTTAAATACAGAAGAAAAGAGTATACTATCTAGTAATTACGGAAGGACTGAACCACTTCCAACATAATACGCGGATGACTAATCTGGCTGGGCAGGTTTTTCTCTATGGAAAACTAATATGTTGCTTTAAAAAAAAAGTTTAAACAACTTTTTAAAGGCTAATAAACTTATTAAAAGAATGCTACGTTTATAACACCAAACTCTAACGCGCTATGAGACTCCGCTCTAACTACTCTAACAGTCGTCTGTTCATTCTGAGCTCGTTCTTCAAGCATCCGCTCACTAAATCTAAGGGATTAGACTCCAAATCGCATAATAAGAATTAGTAAAGTGAAAGACCCTTGCTACTCTCCCCGCTGCTCCCGTCTCTGCTTGCTTATGCCGGCGGAGGATCCATTGCCGAAAAAGGGGGATCTTCCGGACCCTACTCTTACTGGATAGGAAGCTTTGTCTGACGTAGCAGCTAAAACCTACTATGCTTTTTTCGCTCATCTCAAGAATTTTAGAATATATATAATTCATTAAACCACGAAATGAGTTAATCGATTTCCTACACTTATTAGTCGAGTCACTAAGTAAGCTACCTTACATCACAATATGAAGACTGACTGCAAACGCCCCAGAAAAATACAAGACAGTAGAAAGTCTCGCGTACATCCGTACTAGACGAAAGAATTGCCCTATCGTATTTCTCATCGACAAAATGTCTTCCAACGTTGTTTTATGAGCGGCTTCCAACACTAGTCGCAGGAGCTAGTTCAGAGAAATATAAGCAATTTTTTAAACATATACAAGGGCGGCGCGGGGTCCCACAAAAGGGCGCTTCGCCAACGATTATATTACTCTTTTATTATCGCTCCAATTTGGACAAAGGGTACCAACTACAAAGAGTCACTTCCGTGGGAAGAGATCCCGTTATTAAAGGGTAGATGCTTACTCCTAAATGTAATATAAAGCTTAAACGGAATAATGGTCTTCTTTAGCCAATGGTGTGATACGGCTTACCCCCCCTAGCTTCGAGACTTCGCGCGTTCCTTATTGATAAAAAAAACTTTGTTATAAAGATCTATGTATGGTATCTTACTGGAGATTTGAAAAAAAAAAACAGTACTACGGAGATGTGTTCTCGAGGTTTCAGTAGGTAGAAAGAGCGCTTTCGGAGAATTCAATGAAGTTAATCGATCCTTGCTTCTGAGGCGGGTTGAAAAAGGAACTCTTACTTAGGATAGAGTCGTACCTTTGATTTGGTTGGGCATTCAAGCCTACAGATTTAATGATTTATCATTCTTAATTCCTCGAAGGTATGGTTCTTTATAGCTCGCATACTAAAATTAAAACAATTAGAAGGAGGCTGCTTATAGGACCGACAGGGGAGAAGACGCGTAACGATAGCAAGAGAGAGGACTTACTGACAGTATAACATCCTCCGTAAAGGTAGGCAAAAGATTTAGTATTACTTATAAGCTTCTAAGATCTTGCGCTTGATCGCGTTAAAGCACATCCCGCTTGTGGTGAGGATGCTGCAGGAGTCTCTTTTTATAAGTGTACAAAGGCGAATCTTATTACGATAGAAGAAGGGCGGATTGTTTCTTTGGTTCCTTTCACTCGCTTGGGTCGAGCATGGCATGCGGTTCTGAGTAAACCAAGCTTCGAACTATCAAATTAAAATCCCAACGATAGGCGTAGCATTGACCCCTCAGTTTATCCCTCTTAAGAGATCCTAACTGTCCGACCAAGAACTTGTTTACATTCGCATATCTTTAAGAAAGCAAGTAGAAGTAGCTTTTAGAACGATTTATTCTACTTTTTTGTATGAAGGTGTTATCACATAAGATGATTCAAGCGTGGCTTTTCTCCCATTTAAAATGTAAGACTTTTCGGCAGTAAGCGAGATGTGAAAGACTCGCGTAAGCCCTAAGTAACAAAGAGCTCAAATAAAAATGTAAGGAATAGGTCTTCTTTTCTTTATTCGCAGGGATTGCCTTCACTATGAATTAAATACCCTCTTTACTTTTTTTTTCTAGGGCTCGATAAACCTGACAGTGAAGAGTAAGGCTAAGAAAGATGCCGTTGGCGAAGAGCTAAACTCCTTATAGACCTGCTCAATGAAAGAACGGGCTTGGGACCCACCCCAAAAGGTGGTGCTAAAGTCAATCTCCTATAGTTTAGACCTGAGAACTACTAAGAGGGCAGGGGTTATACTACACTACTTGTCTGATATGTGTTCAAACATAGACTTATGTATGTGAATGCGAAGGAATAACTAGACAATTAAGAATCGTTCTACCGGGGGCACTATACCCCGATCTTACGGATAGAAGGAATAGACGCGATCTTTCTCTTTTTTGTTTTACTTATATAACTGAACACAGTTCCGTTCAATGGTGGCATACAAACAGCAAAGAGTAGTCCAATTGCATATTCTCATACTGGGGTGATTGATGCTTTATTGACTGAGTCCTATACTCTTAAGCACGTACACTTTTTAACCTTTATTATAAAGGAATAGATTTAAAGGAAGTTCTACTTTGGTATAGAATTGCTTATGTCATATTCCCTTATAATTATAGTAGTAATGTTATGGATCGGAGTGGTTCATGAAAATTTCTTATATTATAGGAGCTAACTTGTCTTTTCTATCTTATACTTATATGCGGTAAGTCTGGTTTCCGCGAGGTCCTATTATTTCGAAAAGATTTCCGCGGATTACGCTGGATAGGGAAAAGGTCCCGGAAAAACAGAGAAAGAATGGTGAACTATCTTGAGTTGAGGTTTCCCCGGTTTACTTGACGAAAAAGAGGAATATTAAAAAAAGACTGGTTTACAGATCTAAACAATGTACTCAAATTACAACAATGGTAAAGGGCTGTCTTCTTGCATTGGCGTTGACGCTTGTGTTTAACTTTATATTTCTATATGACTGTTTTCAGGACTGCTGACCAAAAGCCGCATAGCATATTCCTTTGATTTCGTAAACAACCTCTGAGATGGCTGCTTGAAAAAAAGAGAGCTTAGCCAGGAGAATCCCGTGGAACTGGTGTTGGCTTATAGATAAGAAAGCCAGTCTGTCTCTCGCGTTATAGAAAAATAGAGGGTAGTCTGTCATCGTATATAAAAGACCACAGAAAATCCGGCATGTAATGAAGACAAACTCATAAGCATAATAAAGCAAATCCCTTGTGTAGCGTATTAACTGGGTAAGGAAAGAAACTGACTAAGTAAGAAGATCATCCCATTCGATTAGAGATATCCTTATTCTCTTATACTATATATACTTAAAATGAATTAAGAGAGGGAAAGCAGGTTCAGTAGAGCATTCTTAGAACAAGCACATTAGAATCTAATAAAAGCGGGATCACTCACTAAGTTATGCGATTTCAAAAGCGGACTCGGGAGCAATAGGAGCAAAAGAGTCTTATTATACTAGAGAAAAGAGCAATCAACAGGGGCTTTTTTCTTACATGTATGTGTACCCCCTTGTATCCCCATTAAGAAAATGGAAATGAATATGGTAAATAAAGAAGTACCCATGTTCAAGTCACAAGGTGAGGAATCCACTAAAAAGTACAAATAGGATACGATAGTAGGCTCCAGGTAATACGAAAGGAAGGGCTCAATCCCACTTAATCATCGATAGGAAAAAAAAGCAGCACAAAGTGCGTACAATATCTTATAGGACTTAGTCGAGAGGAAGTCTTATCCGAACGAAGTAGAGCCGAATCCGACCCTAATAACTAGATTCTAAAGCTGCTAATCCCAAAGTAGTCTCGTATTGAAACTTAAAGCCCTCATTGCTATTGCTTGTATCAAAGCCACTGCCAACAGGAGCGCTATAGAGAAAAATTTTGACAAAAAAACGTACCATTCATCTTTCAAGAAAGAGACCCTCTACTTAACTTGTAAAATTTAAGGATGAACCAGGTGCATACTCTGGTGTTAACCGACATAACCATAAGGATCCTAGTGATAACCGGCCCGACCAACTTCAACAATTACCGGGGCATTTGCATTAAACTTTTACCGAGATTTTAGTAGTACCATTACAGCAGCTCCCTTCTTATTCTCTATACGAATCAGGAAGAAGAGGAAGCCCCTGTTGACTTTTTAAAAGATATGAGGTTCCCCCGTACTGAATAATATAAGCGATGAATAGATTAACGCATATTGAGTAGGATTTCTAGTAAAAAAAAAAGTTATAAATTCTATAAGAATAAAGTGGTAAAGATAGAACAATCATACTTGGCCACATTAATTATAGGAGAGTTATATTATAGTAAAGCTCATAAACTTGTTGTTAAGTGAAACGGATTTAGGCATGATTCTTAATTCATTGTAATAAGAAAGTACTTAGTCTCCGTTAGCCGTTGTATTCATCAAAGTTCTTCCTCCTACATACTAGTAGAGCCCGTTACCAATGCTCGAGTTCATCTGCTTTCTTTCTTATTATATATACGGGTAGCTCCTGATCTATTAAGAAAAAATGTGGGACTAAAGATAGACACTAGAGAAAAGAAGGAGAATTTAGACTACATATACTTACTATATGACCTTTTGCCCAATAGTTTCGCTTCACACATCGCCCCGGGTTTCTTGCATTATGAAAAGTTTTTTCACTAGCTGATGTGATAGAAGTGCCTTCATTTTTCTTTAAAGTCCTTTGTTTTAATTGTTTTAATCCCCTTTGGTGGTAGGCCGGGCCTGAAATATTACCCACTTCCCTTTTTTCTGTAACTGTAAACTCAAAACCTGCTGCGTGCGTTTCACATGCTAAGTGAGATTAAGAGTTGGAAAGAGCCCAAGTAAGCTACTTAGACTCATCCGGTGCCTAAATGCGCTCCAGGTCTTACAAAAAGAAATTCTAAATTCTACCCGGAAGGCACCCAACTCAATCAGTCTACACGCACGCTTTACTCCAGCTACACTCTTCCATAGAGGAAAACCAGATCTATTCTTCGTCAAAGCAAAGTCAAGGGAGGTTACTGCTGGGCGAGAAAAATACATGCAGGATCCGTCTTGATCGATATCGACGTTGATGAAAGCCTTTTTTCCTTGCCTGAGTCGGATGAAGCAGTTGCTACGCCGCTATCAGTAGAAGTAGGATCAGACTCCTCCTTTGTTCCATCATCATCATCTTCTTCTGAATTGACAGCTTTTCGTTGATTGCACCCTCTGTTGGAGGAGTATCTTGGATTCTACCCGCGGATTATCTTAGACCTTTGTCTGCAACTTTGAAAATGCTTTTGGTTGTGGAAAGTAATTCCAAAATCTTATGATCATATTTATCCCGATCTATACTATAATAAAATAAGCCAGGTTATAGGCTATGCTATCGCCACACGTTACGCGGAACCCTTGGTCTTGCTTGGGCTTGGAATGCTAGTTTGAGTTCAAGCTTACAAGGACAAGCTTAGTCCGGTCTTTCTCGGGATCGATAGAAATAGACTTGGAGCAAGAGAGCTCTTTGAATTTTGGGGCAGCCCCGAGGGAAGATCCTTGTCTTTTGCCTTCCCTTTCCTTTCCACGATCTACAGCTGCTGGGAGAGGTGCACCAAACAGAGTAGCTGATATTCCGGTTTCAGATAAAGAAGCGGATGAAGCAGCTTTAGCTGATCCTGTAATAACCAGCGAGACTTTAAAGTGGAAAGAAGGAAAGTAAGTCATCCCTTTTTTTTTCTTCATTTTAATTTTCTAAAACTAAAGCAAGCATATCAATCTTAGGGAGCTTGGTTTTTAATTTAAATGGATTGCGAGATATCAAATCTAATTGTCAAATTGATAGCTGGTTAATGTTTAGCGCATGAATGCTCCCATAAATTCTTTTCTTTAGCTCCCGCCTTGTTTTTAAATATGGGAGTAAGTTAATACCTTATTAAATTAAGATTAAGTTAGGATAAAGAGTTCTTCGCTTTGCATTGAATTAAGCCAGGGTAAATTGATCTTTCTTCTCACCAGCCGGCTTTCGTCCTTCTTTTAAATTAGAAAGCTACTTCACTCACTGGATTATTCCCGAGAAAGCCTTTTATTATTATTATATATAATTGTGATTATGATTTTTACAGAAAGAGAGTGTAGTTTGACTTTACATTTTTTTTAGGGGGACTTCCTTTCCACTCTTATCCGATAGGGAACTCCTCCTTAAGACCAAGAGAAAAAGAGGAAAGAAGCTCCACTACTGAGATTCGTGCTGCTCATTAAATACAGTCATGAAAACCATCTTCTAGCCGTGTACTTTCGCCTCACTAACATTTCTGAGCTAGCTTTTAAAAGAATGAATTTCCAGTTTCTCGAGAACTTTTCTTTTTTGTTAGAAGCATGGAGCATACGAATCAACTATGTTAGGACGAAACGAATGCCATACGTAGCACCCCCTTTGTTGGGCTCCCATTATATAAGGATGATTCATGATTAGTTAGGCGGAATTCCTCACCCTCCCTTTCTTTTTGTGAGTTTCCTTGGTTCTTTCTTTTTATAACCTTTTGGTTTTTATTGTGTAAGTGTGGTTTTTTTAAACATGAAAAGGTAAATGGCAAAAAGGAGAGTTACAATGTTCGGAGGTCACCACGGCAACCAAGGAGTTCTCACATCATTGGGGGTGAACAAGATGGTCAAGTGCAATCTCTTGACTAGGCTTTAGCGCATGGGTCAATAATGAGCCGCCAACTCTTCTCGTAGTCACATCAAGAATATAAAGATTAGTGGGCGAGCTGGGTGCATTAGACAATAGAGGCACATTGGTCGTCTATCATGTACTAATTATCGTCATCACTATTTTAATCTATTACAACCTCTTTCCACGGGGGAGCAAAATTCCTGGGTATTATGTACTAGTAAAAGGTATCCGGTGGTAAACAGAAGAGTGCGTCTCATTTTCACAAGTCTCGATATCATTCTTTTTTTTTATACATGAACGGTTGAAAGATGGTGATAGCATCCTTTTTCCATTAGATCTTCTTTTGCCCTTTAAATAAACTCTATTTGGGCAGGACTTTCGCGTTGACTTGCCCAAAAGTCCTCACCGCAACTCATATAATTCGCCAAAAGGCGGGTTCCTAAGCTCATATCATCACATAAAGCATGTAGAGCCCCCCAATTCTTAGATAGCATCAAACCAAGCATAAGACATGTAATCATTGAATGTATCAAGGTAGACGCTAAATGGTTCATACGAATGTAAACATTAAACAATTCAAAGAAAGTATATCGTCCCCGACAACAGCGCCTTTTTGGTGGGAGCTAAATCTCACGTTCACTTAAACACATTTCTAATTCTAACAAATAAGCTAGCATAGTAAATAAGCGGAGATCGATTCACGAGGCCTTTACAAACTTGTTCTCGATGATGTGCAATTGCAATCACTTAAAGTGGTGTCTTATGTGAGAAGTAATTGGGTTTTGATTTTTGTTTTAAACTAAGCTAATACAGGAAAAGGAGAAGCAAGAGGGATCTTTCCGAATGTGTATCGACTATCGTGCATGATAATAAAAGAAGCCAACGATGAAGAACAAGTATCCAATAATTTTTCCTTTTCTTCGATTCGATTTACGCTGGTGGGATTGGGAGAAGACTCTTTCCCTTACTAGGATCGACTTGGCATTCATTCGAAACGAAAGTCATTAATGAAGGGTTAACTTTAATGAATAAGTAAGGGCGTTAACGGAAGCAAGACCTAGATATCAGGAAGAGCTTCTAACAGTCCAATTGATTGAGTCCCTTTACCTGGCGCTTCTTAGCATGTTAAAGGCGTGTAAAGGTTCACCACGCATCAACTGAAGGAATGAGGTAGCTTGCTTTCCAAGGTTATTCATCGGAGTAGTTTCTCTTTCAGTCATCAGTAGAAGAGAAAGGCCTACTTTAATACCCTGTCTGATTGGATTAAAGATGAGCGAGATTTCAATCAAGCGATGCCTTTTATCGTATCGAAGAAAATAGGAACAGCAGTTTCATTCATCGACTGCCCCAGGAACTGGAGCGGGACTTCGAAGAATCATCACAGGTTAAGTATCGAAAATTGGCGCAGGCTAAAGGTCCCTGAAATCCAGATTCTTATAGTAGAGGAGAGATCCTTGCAACAGCCATTGCTGGGCGCTCCGCCAAAGTTCACCACTAGCTGCGGGTCGAAGATCAGAAAAGAAGAGCTTACATAGATTAAGAAAAAAGCTGCTGCATCGAAAGCCAGAGGTGAAATCGCCGGTTTACTCATTAGGAATGTGTTTTACTCAAGTAGGGAACGAACCTCTTCGAAGAAAGGG
The DNA here is from genome assembly GCA_036897945.1 of Silene undulata. NCBI lineage: Eukaryota > Viridiplantae > Streptophyta > Magnoliopsida > Caryophyllales > Caryophyllaceae > Silene > Silene undulata. The sequence continues at coordinate 73,502 of JAYMSE010000026.1, read as the reverse complement.
TGAGATTGATTTAAAACAAAAAATTCCCGCGCATACATATAAGGCATCGAGAAAGACAAGTATACTATAATGGATCCAGGTACCATTAGAAGAAAGGATTACCGCCGTTTGTTTAAACCCAAGATTGAGACTCGAACCTTCCCCTTTTCCAAAAAGAGGCCGACTTCACTTGCTTCGAAATCAAGGGGCTTGCTTATACTATATATGTTACGTCTCTAATTAAAGTTGTGCTTGTGAGATTGAAGGTTGAACATCCGTTACCTAGGGGACCCCGATCCTTCTTAGAGGGCTAAGAGTTGGCGTGAAAACTTTCATGTCAAAAGTTAGATCATAAAGAACATCGGGATTAAGAGAAGAAGATAGATTCATCAGATAAGAAAAAAGGAAGAGGAAAAGGGATCAGCGCAAAGCTCTTTCAACTAAAGTCTCAAAACTGTTTACCCATTTATAGAGTCTTGGACTACTCACTAGGAATGTCTTATTTAAGGTAGGGTAAGAGATACCTAGCAACTTGATAGGGCTAGGAACTTTGGACTCAATCTCATAAATATAAACTCATAAATATAAAGGGCGATCGTGAAAGATTTCCCACTAGTTTTTGAAAAGCATGAGAATTTGAACTCATTTTCCTCACAACACCAATACCGGAACTCAATTTTTATAGATTTACCACGTTCTTTTACGAGCCGGGGCAACTGACATGCTTTCGAACCAACTTCCTTTGATCTTTGATGAGAGCGTGGGTTGAATTAATTTCCTTTCCCTTATTGTAAACAACGATTGAAGTGAGAATTGCGTAGGAGAGGCCAAGAGTCGACTAAGAAGGAAAGCAAGAAAAATCTCCGGAATTTCCAGAAGATTAAGATGGCGTATGGGGGTCTGTCTGCCCTATATAATGTGGGATTTTCCGGTTGTTAAGTAGCGTACCGGGTCCTTGATCTCGACAGCGCTTAGAAGAACAGATCTATCTTTTCATAATTAAAAAAGGAAGAACATCGTGGATGTGTGAAATTCTTAAGATTTTTTCCCACGTGTCAGAGTAAGAAAGAAATGAAACCTACGGGATGCTCCGGGGAGCTAGTACAATAGGTGCTAATAAGTGGATGTCAAAGAAAGAGTACTGGTCAACCCTATATTAGGAAGGGAAAGCATGAAAGATTACTCGACCATTCATGTTCAAACATTCTTGGGAAGATGGGTGCTAATCCTGCTGCCTCTGCCTTCGAATGCTGATCCAAGTCAAACGCGCATTCACTAGGGTCCCCTTTACTTACCAAGATTCTCCCTATATATCTCCATCTACGCGAACACTCTCTTCTCGAGCCAAACATGCACCAATCTCAGCTCAAGTCAGAAGAAAGGCTCGGAAGTTCAATTAGTAGGGCACGGGGGGGCTTTCCGCCTTGGTCAGTAATGGATGAAAGGTAGAAAGATTATAACATCAGCTGACCTAAGCATAAGTACAAGATGGGGACCTTCTACTCTTCCATTGGAGTTTTTCAAACAAAAGAATTCTTATAATATAAGAAAGAGTCCCTTTCACAGCAGTTGGTAATGATAGCTACTAAGACTCTTCCAAGATAAGATGATTTTTTTTTAGACTTTATTTACACACATGACTAGAAAGAATTAAAGGCTGCGTTTAGAGTGAATGTTTCTACTTAGAGGCAAGAACTCAACTCTAGACATGATGGCTATGGCTGTAGAGAGCTGATTCCCCAATCTCTAACTATAGATGAGGCTCCCAGAGCGGGCCCGGGTTCCCCTTTTCCCTGGCTTATTAGTGTTGGAGTGACTTTCTTCTTAGATTTACCGGGATATTGGTTATTTGTTTCTTTTTTTATGAGATGCTACCTTGGAAGAACAAGGACGGCTCATGTAGGAGCATATAATTGGAACTGAACAAAATTCAGAGATTGAACTCATTAACTTGAACTTGCTTGTCCTATTTTAACTATGGATCTCCAATCGGGAAAGCACGGTAAGAACTCTTGTCGAATTGATAAAAAAAACCTTTGAATTAATTAAGAAATGGAATGATCAAAAACGATCCTTGCTTTCCCTTATCCAATGAAGCAATGGACACGATCTTCGATAGCACGAGCTTTCTATTCGATTTTTATTGTCTGTTAGTTATCAAAGAAGCTTGACTTTTTATTCGCTAAGAAAATCAATTCTATTCCAATGATAAGACGGCCTAAATCGGTGGCGTCTTCCCCCTACTTTACTATAAAACTATAACTGTTGTGGATTCTATTTCTTTGGCTCCAGAAATTCTGGTAAACTCCTCTACCTTTATGCACGCGCATGCGCAGGACACATAGTCATTGGTTACTCGGAGCTGGTAAAAGAGGTCTAATCTCATTCATTTCGAAGATAGGATCCAGGGCCTCTCCTTAGCGTAAGTGTAAGTCGGGTCTTTTCCTTTGTTTTCTTTTGTTTTCTTCATGGTGAAGTATTTCCCGCCTCACCGCCAGAGTCAGAACCACCAGCTCCGCCCCTATTCTTCTTAGTCGAGTCGAAAAGTCTCTTCAACGGGTTCTCCGGTCTAATAAAGGATGGGCGTAGTAAGTCTGGATTGAAGTATGGCTTTGGGCAGCTCGCTCCAGCAACAAAAGTCCCGGCTTATAGTGCTTCAGGACCGCGAACGGGGTCGTCGTCAGGGACATGAGCCAAGCTTCAACTGGCCTATTTCGAGATAGCCAAAGAATGCTTACCCCGGATCCACAGCCAACCCAGGATTCCTGGATTCTTTTCATCAAATCATTATGACGCCCCCTAAGGTTCATTTTGTGATGCAGGATTGGAAGAAGCTTCCTTCACTCTGTCTGGTGAGTGGGACGTTTGAGATCACATTTGATGTGAAAGAAAAAGAGGGGGCCTCCACACTATCACTTAAGCCAACTTCCATCCCTTCGAATTGTAATTGAAGGAAGAAGCCCCGTTGGGAATTTGAGGAAATGTCTGACTTCATCGGTAGATACCTTCCTCTAGCGAGATGCGCTTTCCTACGCTTTAGCTTGCGGGTAGAGGCGAAACAACTGCCGGCGATTGACATACGAAGGCTGAGAATGCGAGTTCTATAACTATAATTAGAACACCCTTTGCCTTTCCTTTTAGATTTAGATTTTAAGGGACCTGATAAACTTCAGATAGAGAAAAAATCATAAGATTCCACGTTAATCTCGGTGGAATAATCGTAAGCAGTACCATCAAAGTTTCTAGTCTTCAGATAGCTGCTCCCCCTCTTTAAATTAAAAACTCAAAAAAAAAGGGGCGATCCTTAGTAATATAAAGGACCAAGATTGATCTAAATTGATTTAAAGATTCTGCACAAGATAGGAAAATCTGAGAGTAAACTCTTTAGGAGTTGTCAAATCTTATGAAGAGAAAAAAAGAGCTCTAAGTAGTTTTCCTGGGTCTTGTCGTGGGAGGGGAGTTCTTTGGCAATCCCGGAACTTTGTTCTTAAATTCTTTTAAGGTTCTATGAGCAATTCTAAAAGCTTTGCCTTCGATCGATCCTATTATATTAAAGGGGAAGGGCCGAGTGAGTCACACATGCTCAGTCCTCTTAACCTTGTAATGATTCTAGGAATTATAGTCCACTCCCTCTCTGGTTAAGGCCGATATCGCCGGTTATAAAGAAAGATCATTGTTAAATTGGTATTCTCGCCCCCTAATCTCGGCAAGCTTGGAAGAATTCTATGAATTTCATTTAAGATTCCCTTACTTTAAGAGGCCACAAACCAAAGAGGTCAACTGAGAATCTCACCTCTGGCTGACTGAGGCAAATAGAATCTCATTGTTAACGTCATCTACGATTATCCTCTCTTAGCTTAGCCTGGCTTATGAACTTTGACTTAATCGAGCAATCCCCTACCTTGTTAAGAAAGCCCTTTAATTCCAAAAGCATATAATTGGCTCTGAAGAAGGATTGAACCACAATTCATGCCATAAGAGGACTTTCTCTCTTCACATGCGCCAGCCGTAATAGTATTCTCTTTCTAAATCAATTCTATATAATAGGATTCTAACAGACTTAAATGGCAATATCGTAGGAAAGTTACGAAGAGGGGTCATTTTGGGAAGACCCATGAAGCTAGGTCTTTTTCCCTATAATTCTAATTAAATAAAGGCTTGGATCCTATCGGTTGGGGGTCAGAACAGATCTCACAAAAAAGACTTAGCCAAGGAGCTAGAAAAAAGGATAGGACGAAGATGCGGAGGAGAGTTCATAAAAGAGAGTTTTACTCAGAAAAAAAAGAGTTGATCTTTGAAATTAGGTTAGCCCGATCTTATCTGGATTCGTAAAAGGCATCGGAAGACATGAGGCGGGATTCTCTAACCTCTTCCATAATCACCAAATCAAATTTAACGAGATATTATCGAAGCCCTATTCCTATTGAAGGCTCCCCCTCTCGTTTATTGATTTAGAAATCACAAAAATTCATATAAAAAGTAGACTGCTTTTCAGAATCACGGTAGAAATGCTCATTTGTCAGAAGCAGTTTCCTGGTCGAATCTTTTTTTTTTCTTTTTATAGAATCATCTCATATGAGCAAGATCTTATGAGCATATAGGGATGAAAGAATGACTTTTAGTGTAGGTTTTCGTCTCTTATAATTACATTATGATTTTGTTCTTGTATGAACAATAAATCCCGACCTCGCTCAATGAACTAGGTAACTGGTTTTTTTACTAAAGATTACTCTGACTCTGGAAATCTTTCATCCAAACTAGTTTCTTAGAATTCATCCGGCTCTGCTAATGTGTCACTCAGATAAGGGCTCTTCGCCTGCTCTCTCAGAAAAAAAGATTTGAAAATCCCCTCACGCTGGAGGCCTTTTGAAGATAAATCCTTAAAAAATCGTAAGAGATCCCTTTAGAAATTCCAAGATTCTGAGTGAACTTTCCTATCATAATAGGGCTTCATAGACTCGTTCCGAGATATTACCTCCAACAAAAGAAAAATTAGGGTAACCCTTTATTAAGATTAAGAGAATCATAAATCAAATTCATTAATTATAGGCAATGCAACTTCCGGGATTGAGATTAAATTGGCAAAAGAGGTCAGATTCTTAGACAAGTCCCGTCCTGGAAAGTTTTTTAATTGAGATAGGAGAATATTATGATTTTAATTTAGAAACTTCCAATATTGCTGTAATCTTTCCTATAGGAGAGGATTCTATCGAGCCTCATTAAGAGTTCATTAAAAGAAGGTAAGGTTTAATCTCGTACTTGACAAGGAGAGGCGCTGCTCTTCGTCGTAGATTGCCCATTATATAAGCCGCTGATTGCTTTATACCGTTAAAAGGTCCATGAATTTTAAGCTTTTCTTTCTTTAATCAAGTCAATGCCATCTTAAGATAAGGCATTAATAGAAATAGGTTCGAAAGCTCAACAGCTAAGGCAATATTATGAACTACAAGAGCGTAAGAGGGGTTTACCATCTGCCACGACCCCCCCTTCAAGAGCCACAGCTTACTTGGCACTCCTTATAGAATCGCAAAAAAAATGAGTTTGCGAGAATTGATCTAAATAAGAGTAGTTTGGGGGAGTAATAACTAGACTAGGGTTCGTACCGCGTGCACCAAGCATTATTTCTAAACGCTCAATAAAAGACCCGGAAAAATACAGCTAACCCTTGAACTTTTCCCGAGACCGGTCAAAAGGGGCAAGATTGGTTTAACTTTAGGGTGCTAAGTAAGAGACAGCCCTCCATTAAAACTTTCTTAGCAATCCTCATTCTTCAGTCGATATTAAACTTCCTTTTTCTTTTTTTTAATTACACCGGGAAGATTAAGATTGAACTTCGTCTAATGCTAGGCTAGGGTGGTCCGTGTTTGAGCTCCGGTTCTTGACTTGGCTCCTGATTTAACATAAGTTTGAGTTGGGGAATGAAGCCGGATCTTCAAGCATGAAGTCAAATAGTTAACCACTCAAATTGCTATTCTCCTTCCCCACGTATCCCCTGAAGTAGAGAGCGGAATTGAGAAGAAGTTACCCTCTGTAGGCAAAAAAGTTTCAAGCAAGAACTCCTTTTTTTTTTTTCTAATAACCTTCTTTTTTAGGAAAAGGGCAAGGAGCGGATTCTCTCATATAGGCAGACTCTAATCCCCGGGTACTTACTACTATAGTAATTCTACCTCAATTAGGACAAGCATAAGAATTTGATTCTCTCTGTCATCGGAGGAAGGCACGAACGGAGTGTCTCTTTGACAAATGCTTAATTTGAGAGGGATTACCTCACTCCCGCATTATTTTAACAATGAGTATTTTAACAATGAGTATTTTAACAATGAGACAGGTGCGACCATAAAGCCCCCGTGGAAGAGTGTGATATTCAATCTTGCTGAGAATAACTTGCTGATAATTAAAAAATTCATCTTAAACTAAGTAAGGCGAGCCTCCTTATTTAAATTGTGCAATCCCTACTAAGATGGTAAGATCATGAACGAGATTAGAAAGGAATCCCGGAAGCAAGATCAGAAGGAGAGTAGCGATAGAAAAAAAAGGCGGATGACTAAGTAGGAAGAGATTATAAAAAAAAGCTTGCGCTTGTATATTAAAGAGTGACCGCAAGGATAGGAATGAAACTACTGAAAAAAGTGGTCCGCATCCGCATATAGGCACGCGAGGAATCAATCTTGACCTTTTGAATGATTAAGACAAATCGCTTGTAGAAGCGAAGTCATCACATTGGTGGCATACTCGGCCGATCATCTGGTTGATAGTGGGTTGGCGTACCCTTATCGGAGGGGTTAGGAAGCAGGGCAGCCGCCGAAAGTCAATCTTTGATCAGACCACTCAGAACCCCTTTTTCCGAACCTTTAAAATTATAAATAAGAAAATTATAAATAAGAAGAGGGGGCTCACTCTTTCTTTCATAAAAGAATGGGCCAGAGAAAGGCGGTTTCTTGGATCCTTACTTTCACGTCAACTTGGAACAAAAGATAAAAAGATTTCCCATCTAGCAGTGCTTGCTTCTCGTTCTAATCAAAATGCCTGCTACCGCGCTAGGTCTCCTCCTGGCACGCTTGCGAGATTTTAATTCAAGCTTCATTACCTAATAGGATTTCTTCCTCGATACTTAACTTTCGCGTCAAAGACCATGATAGGGACATAGAGACTAAAGAGATCACCTATTTATCGAGAACTGAGTTCGAGTCTTCTCTTATGCGCTTATGAGAGTACTTCTTGATCAAGACGAAGGCTTTACCCCTTTTTTATAGATCTCGAATTCCCTCAAAAACTTTATGTTTTATGACAATTCCTATGAATTGCTGAAATGTTAAATGAATTTATAGAATGAGAATAAACTAAAGTGGTCTCTCTGTACGCTTTTTTCAGATTTAAAGAAAAGGAAATTCTTTTCTTAATGCAAATATAATGGAAAAAAAGAAAGCTTATCCCAGATACAAAGCCAGCGATGGAAGTTCTTACCCTAGTAGCAGTTGTAGGTGTAAAAAAGCCTTTTCTTTTCGGGTAGATCAGTCACCTACTATTCTATTTACTATACTATATTAGTATATTAGAATTAGTATATTAGAACTATTTTATAAAAGATTTTAGGAAAGTTTCAGAAGAAAAAAGTTCATCTTAATAAAGATGAACCAGGACGAGGTCCAACTGGGTCAGGAAAAAGACACCCATCGGATTATGAAATTCAGGAATCAACTGTTCATGAACATGCTTGTCAAAGTACGTTCATCAAAGACCCCCGCATATCTCAAGGCCAAGTCAAGTCTTTCTTTCCATGCTTTCGCAGCGTGGGCCATCGACCGCTTCAGGCGTTTCGCATGCTTGCCGCATCCATAATTAACTCATTAACCACTACTCTTACTACTGGAAGATTTTCATCAAATCTCACGCTGTTGTGCTGCTCGTACCAGTTCTTTGACTATTCTCCGGGGCTTCTTAGTACCGAGAAGGGAGCAAAGACATTTTAAGACAGTACTTAACAAGTGGAATGACAACCAGTCTTGCAGTTTGTGCCGGCAAGGTTGCATTTACAACTGCTTGATAACAAGTAAGTAGTTAACCTGTTCCATCCTTTTTTGATTGATTAAACTTCTTTTTCGTGGAAAAGTCAAATGATCTCGCCTATTTTAAAACTGAAATCTACTTATGAGTGAAGTCCGCTTCCTAACTAACTATAAAAACTTCAATAAAAAAGACTAGAGTCGCTCTAAAGAAAGGCATTCTGTTACAGCAGAAAAAAGGTGCAATACCTTTACGCTATAGACAGCTACCGATGATACACCAGTTACGGTGTAACCATATACCTCAGGCACACCTGGATTTCTTTGTCTGCTATAGCCCTATTACATTATAGGCGGCTCTTATCCAAAGAAATAGCATAATAAAGTAGCCCTTTTTTTATAAATACGTTGCTTGGTTTAAAACTTGACGAAACTCTCTGGATTAGTATAGCATTTGATTTTTCTTCTGGTGTAAGAATTTTTTTAGTATGCGTCTTCTTTATCTAGTCTATTCGGAAAGACTTTATCTTCTGTCTCGGCTTCGCTTGTAAACATAATAAGTAATTAAATCATTTAAGTAGTGTGTGGGCGATTCTACTGCATCTTCCTTATGAAATGTAACTCTCGAAGATACCTATCTCTCGGGCGTTGGAACAAAAAGACTCTAAGACTACGGGAGCATCCAATCCAATCTTAGTCAAGATCATAAGAAAGCAGAACAGTTCTTGAAATTATATATATAAAGAGGAGCATTTTTCTTTTTTGTAAAGTAAAAAGGAAGTTTCCTGCCCTAAACGTAGTAGAATGCTTATCTGAAAGTCTTTTTTTCTTTTTAGTATATAGATGGGCTACTTCACCCGTTCTTTAATGAACTTAGACTTAGTTACCAGGGTCCGGTCTTAAGGGCTAGTGGAATACGTGCATAAGCATATAGAGTAGTAGGGCTTGGCCCTTACTTCAAGTGGGTCTTTTCTCGATCCAGCAAGCTACCCACCCAACAACAGCGAGCAAACGCTTTCCGAGCAGCATCCTTTTTTAGTGGTGTTCTTCCTTACTATACTTTTCTTACTATACTTTTTGGCTTTATCTTTTTCTTTATCTACTTAAATTTTTGCTCATTGCTTGCTTTGATAACTTAATATTAATAATGGTACGAAAGCGAGAGCAAGTTAGGTCTGATTCCTGCTACTAAATGCATTTCTGTTTTTAATCTCAGGCTCAGTAAGAAAAAGAAAGAGGATGACTCCTCGACGAAGCCCTTCTCTTCTAAACAGCTGTAAAAGACTTTCCCCGTATATCCTATATAGTAAAGTAAGTAGGAATTCATTCAACTACTATTATATAACATATAAAATATATAACATATAAAATGTAACGTTTGTATTTGAGTAAATGGGTGTTCTCGCAAGCGCAAGCAAGTAAGTGGAATTCCCGCATACAAGATAAAAAAAAGTCAAGACACCACAAAGCCACTTTTATATAAAATCTTATTGCGCTATCGTGCGTGTCGTACCAACCCAATCTCAGAGAATACCGCCAGCTACTTTCTGATAAGACTACTCACAGGAAGCCGCTGAATAAAGTTCTTCCACCTAGCCTTTTTGGTTAGTCAGGGTATTTTAGTACTGAATCGACATTTAAAAAGAAAATTTTTAATCAAAGCCCTCTCCCTGTTGGTCGAGTTCCTTCGGATCCTACCCTTCGTACTTCAGTCGAGTCTCTTCCAGATCGCGATTTCTCGTCATTCAACGTTTTTTCTTAGTAATTTGGTTTTGGATGTCCCGTTTTTCCCAACCTTGATAGACATTTATATAGGGTCTCACCCACTGGGAACCAGAAAAGGATTGAGTGATTGCCTTCTCTTCCAGCCAGAGCGAAAAAAAGATGAGGGTCCTGTCTATGATGAGGGGCGGAGAAGGAAGCTTTGCACCAGTTGCTGGCGTATGGAAGAAGTGCTACCTATCTTTAGATAGCGCGCTCTATCATCTTGACCTTCCCTTCCTACAAACGTATAAGATCGACTGGAAGAAGGGATACAAGGGTCTTCCTCTGAGCGAAGCCAAAGTTAGGAAGGAGTTTCAAAGAGTCTTCCTTTCTCGCCCAACGAAACGAAAAAGATTCACGCATTCGTGCCTAGGCATGTGCTTGGACTATGCAGCGCTGCTCATTTGCTTCATTGCCGGAGTCTTTCTTATCAATATGATGAAAGATTGTCGTTGATTAGAACAGATGCTTCTTTGTCTGGTGCTCTGGAAACTAGAAAGATCATTAGAGAGCTTGAGAATAAAATGCCATTACCCGCGGAAGACATGCAAATTGATGTGATCGAGTACTATGAAACCTTATTTTCTTTGTTGGAATCTCTCGACACTCGAGCTGTCAGCTATCATTCACTAGCTCAAGAGGAAAAGCCATATGGCACGGGGTTCCCTGCCAGTCTCCAGTTTTATAAGATCTTAAGTCTTTGTCAAAGAAGAACGGGGCCCTCTCCGTCTTAATCACTCTATCTTGATCTACCGATGGCCAATCCCCCTCTCCTGTGAGTTGATCTTTCTTTCCCAATCACCTTGTTTTCTAATTGAAAATTTATCTCTTTTATGGTAGGAATTAAGCAAGTACTTAACAAGTGGAATGAGAGCTTGAATTAAAAAATCTTTCCAACTTTCTTTTACGGGTTTAGTTGGCTTTCTTCATTTATTGTCTTAAATTTGACAGAAAAATCTTAAAAATAAGATAGAATTACGAGGGCTCGACATGCCAACACGGGATTATTGGTGAGCTTACGATTGGATTTAGACTTTCGTCTAAAAAATTCAGAGATAAGGCTATAAATTCAAGCTATACGAGATATGAGTATAAATAAGATAGAGATTGAGCTGTACCGGGATTACGAGTAAGTATAGGCTTAAGAAACCGAGGAATTACAATAGGAATGCAGGTTTAGGAAAAGAAAGTGTTCGAAAGTCAAAGGTTACGAACAGATTGAGTAGACACTGTGGACTGTTACGAGATTGGAGAAGATGGATGCTTGCTTAGCGTTCCAACTGTTTAGCATGACTCTTAGTTCTCATGATCGGGTTTAGATTTTCTTTTACTAGCAGCCGAAGGTGGAAGGTATGGAAAAGGGTAAGAAGAAGCTTTATCTTAGCCTGAGGTTAGAATCACACGCTAAGCATGGGAAAAAAGAGATAAGCGAGTCCTATTTTGACTGACTTACTTTATACGAGGCCAGGATTACAAGAACTGCCTTATGCGTGAGGAAGAAGACTCTATTCAAACTCGAGTTGAAATCTCATTTAACAGGGATAGGGGGCCCGGAGGATGCTCAACCAACTCAGGAGGTTCTGAAAGAAATCAACCGGGTTAAGAAATTTCATCAAGCGCCACGTTTTATAGGAATCACTCTTGCCAACGAGGTTTAGTTTTCAACGAGACTATGAAAGACCCACGCTTTGTCCTTTCGTGATGAAAGGATCAGAGAAGCCATTTTCACTATAAACCACAAGAAGCGAGCTCGCAAATTTCTATCACAAGGGGGTTTGAAGCCTGTTCTGAATAGACAGAATAAGATGTAGAATTCATTTGGTTCAGATAGCGTGTTCGAATCGATCAGCAGCTGGAGCTGTAAAAGTGGCAAACAAGCCCGAACTTCCTTCACATAGATGACTATCGAGAAGCATTCTCACGCAAGAATTAGAAGTAGGGATCAAATACGGTGTTGGTGAGTTTCTCAGATAGATAGAAGTGAGTCAAAGAAAGCTTGAGTTCATTGGGAGGAAGACTACCCTAGACGTGATAGATTAATTTAATTGATGCGTAAACAGAATTCCTGGGATTGAAGCAAGCATTAAGAAGAAAATCATACAATTCTAAGGGATTCCCGATTAAAAGTTACCAAGTTTATTCGACAGTCGCCTTACTATAAATACACCCTTCGTTCGGCAAGCACCATAAATGGGGAAAAATTCTGTTATGATAAAGGAAAAGCTCCTTAGTCTTCTGAATTCCTTTCCATCCTTTATAGAATGGGGCATCGCGCCTTTCAGGAGAAAAGAGGCTATAACAGGGGTTCGTCTTCGTATCTTGAAATTCCGAAACTTATTCTATCTACTTTTAAGAACGTAACAAGTTGGCATCGCCCCATGGATCCTTTATGGTTCCCTTTTGTTCTGTTTCAGGGTAAGACTTCAGTATTAAACTCCTTCTTTCTTAGAAATGGGTTGTGAATCCCATTCCTCTATCTCCAATCGAGTCTTTCATTAGCTTCGCCCCTTGCTTGCCGTTTAAATTGGGTCTTACTCGAAGCCTAAGGGCTTAGAATCTAAATGTATAGAGGAATCATTCTCTTATAGAACTATGATATCGTATCAAATCTTGGTCTTTCTGTCCTCTGACTTGAGTCAGCTTTATCCACTTAACTCGGCGGTTATAGTCTTGCCTCGACCTTAAGCGAGAGTCCCTAGTTAGGATGGAGGAGTTCACCTGATTATAGTAGGCCAAAGCAATTGAATCTCACCCCGATCCGAAGTTAGGATCCAGGCTAGCGACTTTTACTGATATTTAGATTCAAATCATATCCTTACCAACAAAATAGCAAGTGTATTCCTATATCGATATGCCAAAGCGCTTTTCTCAGTTCGGGTAAAGTACTGACATTAGCACTCCCTTTATATATGATATACCAACCCTGGAAAAAGAGTCCAAGCTCATAATCTATTTTACAATTAGACCAGAGAAAGGTTAATGCGCTCCTCTTTTCATTAATGAATACCTTTCCTATACTTAGTAAGTAATGGGATATGAACAAGTCAAAGAGTCCTTCGTAACTTATGGAGCTGCTTGTTTAGGAGTGCGTCTTTCTAGCATTTCACCCGGATATTGGATTGGAAAGGCCTGATCTTGCTTTCCCATAAATAAGAGAGACAGGGGAATTGGTAACCTACAATCTTACTCTTCCTGAAATACATTCCATAATAACAGTTTGTTGAGCTGCTCTGCCTTCGCGGAATCCGAAAGCGTGGATCAGAGGATTGGTTTCGTGTCAGACCTTCAAAAAGGGATATTACCAATGATCGAAAGATCGTCTGTACTAGTAAAAGCTTAGCTTTCCAGCCAGTTCCTAGCAGATGAGCTAAGCGGGTGTTTCTACGCCCAGTTACTCTTTCTATTGGATGCGCTTTTTCACATGAGCTCAGTTCTTAAAGAAAAGAGCTTAGCATTGACGAAGACGAGTCGGAAAGAAGTTATGCGTGAGGAAGTCAGTCGTGATAGAAGCTTGACTTCTTATGAGATTCAAGCAATTCGGCAAATAAGGGGGAGAGCTTGTGCCTAAGAAAGAAGGGAAGAGTGAGTAAGCTGTCCGGTTTATGAGATTACTAAAAAGAAGCGGATTGCCCCTATTATACTTCTTCTTTTCATAGCTTTAGTAGAAGGCTGGCGAAGATTCCATTTATTTCGAAAGTGTCCTCACCCGTGCTGTCATTGCATTTACTTTTCTCCCTCTTTAGCTTGGGAATCAATCTACGAAAAAGAAATTTCAATTCTAAGTGAGAGCTTCTTAGTCTTAGAGTGGGTCCATTACTTAGCGATTCGCAATCTTTTCTCTCATAATGACTCTTCGGATTAAGCTTTTGTTAATTCTGCTCTTTAGCTATTCCTATTTCACCCAAGTTAAGTGATTAAATCTTTCTCATTCTCATCTTTATTCATATGCTTCGCTTAAGTTGGAATTTCTGCTGACCCATTTGTAAGGCTAGCCGAAGTGGTGTCCAGGCCCACTCTGTCTTGACTTTGTTCTTTTCTTATTTAATGAAGAAGCGGAAGCCCCGGCGATCTCTCACTCATAACCAACTCAGCCACATTATATATGCTGATTCAATCTGAGCATTTCTATAGAATTAGCGTAAAAGAAAAAAGGATTAAACTTTCTTAATATTAATTCTTTTTCTTCCATTATTTTTTTTTACTAGCTTTATTACTCATTCTAATTAGGAGTGAAAAGTCCTATTTTAGTGAATTACAGGAAAAGGATCTTTTGAATTGTAAAGTGAAGCACAAAAAGGAAGTGATGCGCAAGCCCCTTAATCTTGACTGGCGCCCTTATTCATAAAAAGCGACCAATTCTCTTAAGAAAAAAGACTTCTTTCGTAGGACAAAGGAGTGTGCATCAAGGATACCAAGCAAAGTCAGAGTGGATTCCAAGTCTCTACCAAGTCTCCCCTTATTGACTGCAACTTCCAATAAAAAAAAATCAATCCTAAGTATAGGTTTTAAATACAATATCCATAAAAGAGCAATAAAAGATCTACAACTGAACTCCTCTCGGACCCGTAACACCCCGCTCGCATCGAAAGGAGTGAAATAAGTAAGGAAATAAAGAAAGTGAATCAATAACAATAACACAGCTAAGCTTTTGTATACTGGCTATAAAAGAGATTCCTCAGATTCTTGTGCGATCTAAGTCGATGCGGTGCGAAGGGAAGGGGTAGAGCTAGTGGGCGAAGTTTGCGTTCTAAAAGACCCTATAACAGCAGTATCACATTTTAATTAAAGAGCATTTGACTCGCTCTATTCATTTGCTTATAACTAGAACATTAAAAAGAAAAAGGAAATGGTCATCGCTCAGAATTTAGATTAAAATACCAAGAGGCTAATCATAGTGGATCAAGGTAGATCAAGGAGTTTATCTCGGGGTCTAAAAAAGAGGAGGTCGGGGAAGTCATTTTAGATATAGTAGGACCAATGTCACAACTTTTTATATTTTTTTTATTTAGGATCATAAATAAAAAAACGAGTCTCCTGTGAAAGCAAAACGATAGATATATAGGCGGAATTTCTGCCTCCTTTAAGAGGGTTCTATAAGACTGTCTGTTCGACCCGTATCTGATGAAAGGCATGGTGAGTGGGGTTGCCGGCTTTCTTTCTCATGTTATACTTCCTCCCAGTTCCCTGATTTGGGAAAGAATTCTTTGCGGGGATGATCGCGTGACTGGGTCACTTTCAATACCTAGCCTCCGGGGATATATGAAACACCTTATGTTATCTTTTGTTCTTATCAGAGGTAGAAAGGGGATGAGGCAGGCGTGTAAGTCGTCCCTTTAGAAGTGAAAGATTTTGTTGATAGAGAACAAAGTCATGTGTAATAAAGAAAGGTTTACGCTTCAAGATCTGAACTCCATCTTTCTGCATGCTCTGAGAGCTCCCTCGAAAAGAAAGTTTTCGCTAGTAGGTTAAGGACACACAGGGGTAGGTCGAGTTTGCCTATCTTACTTAACAGACTCTCTTAGATAGATCGTTCCAAAGCCGAAAACAAGAACTCAATTGACAAGAAGGCAAGCCTAGCGGACAGAGGTTAAGAGATTTAATCCAATTGCATGTGATGTCATATTTTTTAAGGTACTGGGTCCGTAGGAGCGAAGCTACTCGAGGTGTAATCCAAGAAAGTATGAAATAGCTCAAGTGTATGTGAGAAGAGAGAAGAGCGTTAGTGAGAGAGGAAGTTGCCGAAGTGGCGGGCAGATGCAATTTTCGATGTGAGCGGCAGAGTAGCACCTTGTGAAGTGATATACTCAAAGACATTGAACCACACCCATCCCATTCCTCAGATGGAAAGCAATCCCGAAATTTCCTTCTTTATGATATGAGAGGAATTGGAAATATTGGTTGGAAGACTCCCTTCTTGGCTTCCCTCTTTTTTCAAGAGTATCCTCGAGATTGAGCAGGATTGGACAATTAATCCTGAGAAGAAAGTAGCTCTCGATCTTCATTCTGCAAGTAAGGGTCTAAATAGATTCTCTTAAGAGCAGGAAATTTTTCTACTTCTCATATCATAGTCTCTTTTCTAGATTAATGATGTTTAACTTAGACAGACTGAGAATCTCTATACATTTCACCGTGCTCCTCTTTCCAGTGTACCTTCTTCATCAAAGTCAACCGCATCCGCGTATTCATTCGCTTCATCTTTTGCTTTAGTAGACTCTGATCTTTTGGAAGCTCCTCTTAGGTCAACGCGGCGGGACCGGGCAGCCTGACACTTTTGCTAAGAATCTAGTAGAGTGGGGACTTTGGAAGAAAAGAATCTCGCTGATGATTTCCAACAAGACAAGAGCGGAAGTGAAACTTAGCTTTGACATGAGAAGAGGCCTTTCTTATTATAGGGTTCAGCGAAATGGGCTCGAGCAAGCACACGAGATGATTCAGATCTTTCTCCTCAAAGAAGGCTCATCTGGCATGGCAGCTGACATTCGAAGTGCTTCTTTTTTTCATTCATTAAGATCGGAAAGGTAATGAGACCTCTAATAATGATGAAAATGGCAACCAGTCCGGGTTGAAGTACCCCTTTCCAAAATGCTCCATTGTATTTTGTATTTAATGTATCGCCCTGAAATGAGAGATCTAAGAAGAAAATCCACTCTATAAGGGTCCACCTTTGGAATGTAATTTCATAAGTAAAGAGAAGTGAGCTATGGGAGGTGAAAAACTAATAAACGAGCTACTTCTCTTTTTAATCTTTAACTAGAGCTCGAAGAGTAGAGCATTAGGTCAATTGCCCCGAGACAATATTGAGAATCTCAGACCAAGATCGATCGTTCCTTGTGAACACACACATAGCGAACCCACTTACTTAGAATGCTGTGGACATTAAAAAAAAAGAATCTTTGAATTCAGAGAACCTGCGCTCGTGCTGCTTTTTTACCTAAGCTGCTGCCTTTGAACGGTTAACTAAAGTCATGAGTGGCATAGCGAAAGCTTAGAAAGTCCCACCTCTCCCTTAGAGCGTGCACCTCGAACTCGCAATAACTGCTGCCAACGTCTTTTTCCTTGCTTTCGCACTAGAGCTTTACACCAAGCCTACTCTTAATGTTTTTCTTTAAAATCCGCCTTGCTCGAGCTAGAGCATCCTAACTGCTAAAGACTAAGTTAAGGGTCAGCTAAAAGCAGCTAGAAGCCGGTTAAAGAAGGGAAAAAGAAATTTAACTTATTAAAGCAAGCAAGGTAATTTCAACCCTACAATAAAGTAGCCTCTGACTTCTTCTTCTCTTTACACTGCAACTCGTTCATTAAAACCTCAATTTGCGAACACACTCGCTTACTTATTATATTAGAAAGTTATAAATTGGAAAAATTCATAGATTGCGCCTTCGATATTACCAAAATTTATAAAACAGTGTAATCGGAAAATAGTAATATCGATAGAATCATACCGAACGAGAGAAAGACTCTTGTCTTTAAGGGTGAAATTCTATCTCAAGATGCCAACTTGTTATTCCCTCTTGTCCGAGGATCTCCTTACTTCTTTCCATCTTTGACCCACTTAAGGGAGTAACTTACCTATACACACGCCCGAATATAAGAAAAAGGAGAGTCCACAGCAAGGGGTGGTCCACGAGACCTATAATTATCTTTCTGGGTTAAGACTCCAGTAGCTCGTGAGCTATCTAAGAAAGGTCGGGAAAAGAAGGCGGCCAATCAATGGGTTCACCGACCACTAGAGCAGTGAGCGGCACAGGTAGAGTTCATGCCCTTTCTTACATTCCAACGGCCTTTTCTAATCTTTTTTCTACATTCGAACAGGGTTCATTCAAAGAAAGCCAAAACTCACATACCAACACAGTTCTATCTCTCTACTCTAGCACCGCCGAGTCTTCCATATTAGATGTGGAAAGCTCTTCCTTAGTCGTTTATTCGGTGGTTTAAAGACTACTAACCCTATAGTTCTCTTAGAAATTTGGGAACCGTAAGCCAGTTGCCAAAGGGAATTCTCACCAATAAGAAAAAGCTAAGAAGAGGGCTGCTCGAAGCAAGAGGGAAAGAGCAAGATACCCGCTCACATAGAGTCAGAAAGAGGGATCTAGCCAAGTA
This sequence comes from Silene undulata, assembly GCA_036897945.1. Classification (NCBI taxonomy): domain Eukaryota; kingdom Viridiplantae; phylum Streptophyta; class Magnoliopsida; order Caryophyllales; family Caryophyllaceae; genus Silene; species Silene undulata. The sequence continues at coordinate 55,659 of JAYMSE010000026.1, read as the reverse complement.
CTTTGTCTTATCCTGCCCATGAGTGCAGTCTTTCGTTGTCTAATTAAAGAGAAGAGGGCATGGCAGTTGAAGCCCCAGTACCAGCGCAATGTCAAGAGGTCTATCATCTGAGGCAAGAAAGTCGCGACTTATGTAAGGAAAATTTAAGGAAAAGACAACGCCTCTATTCAAAGAACTAGACCAGCCGAAAGAGAAGAAGATGACAAATACCCGTTGGCTTACTTAGGTCTTAGTTGGCACAGGAGAATCATACAGGTGATCAGCTATCACCAAATGCATCCTAAGGAATCCTATCAGATAGAAAGCACTGGATTTAGAAAATGCGTACTCGTAGTAAGATGAAGATGCAAATCGTTTTTTGTTGTGAAATATGAGAAAGAAAGGTCCTGTTCCTGCGTAACACATCTTTACTAATTAAAACTTTATAGGCAAAAGCGAGGTGTATTCTAAGAGATCTATCCGTCTCCAAGACTCCAACCAACTTCCAACGGTCTAAACTTACTTCACTGGATTCTTTTCCAATAGGCGGCTATGCGCTTTCTTTTTTTATCTTGTTAACTCTGTTCCCTATTCTTACTTTCTTTATGATTTCTGACCGAGCAACCCAAATCGCGAAGGGTCTTAGTTTTGATAGGGCAACAAGAGCTTCAGGTTCCGTCGATCTTCTTTTAAGTCTTGACTTTTGGGTACACTTAACCCACAGTCTTTGTGTGCTAGCTTAGAATCCTAATCCCTGGCTTTTTTATCTTCTCCTAGTGCTAAAAAAGACCTTGAATTCTCCATTTCTTGCTAGGATTGCAAAAGAACTAATCAAAGGGAAGAGGGAGTTAAGGATAGAACACTATTTAACTAAGGATCCCTCTTTTTTTTTAAGATTAAGTTAGTGGGGCCTTTCTTCTCGGGTACCGGGATCTTATATCCAAAACCTAGACTATCGAACACATAAGGAGAAAAATGTCTACTCTCTTTTCTTTCTTTTTTCGTTGGCTAATCGGGTATACAATGCAAAATCAACCCCCCTGGATTCACGTTCTAGGGGAATCGACCAGCTGAAGTGAAGTTAGCTCATATATTAACTCGTGTGATTGAAGACCTTCACCCCATATTATGGCATCGTGCAGAGAAAGAATTAAGGAAGTCTTTTTTTTGCCAGAAAGCTTAAGGGTATTTCATAGTATGGCTCTAAGCTTGGGGTGGGGGTACTATGGTCTATGATTTGAACTTGCATTGCAAGCTCTTCCTTCCAAGCCAGTTTTATCAATTCACGGTTTTTCCCATGTTGCCGAGAAATCCACGTCTTGTCTCTGTTTATGATCAACCTCTCTTTTCCTCTCTTTCTATTTTATAGATGATTCTCGTTTTCTAGTATAGGAGCAAAACGGGATGGAATTTTGGGTTGAAAGCTCATCTCTATCCGGTAGACGTTATGTAGCAAGCACTGGGATCTCCTTCTCCACTAGAAATTCCATTAGGCACTTTCCTGTCTCAAAATAAAGACCTTTCTAAGCCCCGCGTTTGCCCTAAGAAAGATGATAGGTAAATGGCGTATGGTATGGAAAGACTTAAGAAAGGGATTCTATTCTACTGTAAATAGAAAAGAAATATATAGACCAATCATATAGAATTGGGGGGTGGCATAATGTATATCAGGAGTTTGACTTAGCCCGGAATTCCCTAGAAAAAGGGAGACGCAATTGGAAGAAAGAGCATCCATTCCTATAAGCCTATAAGAAAGGACAGGAGCGGAGCCGGGTCTTCCTCGGGAAAGTCTAACTCATTCCTTTCTATTATAAACAACCTTCTATTGTCTTCGATGAACGTAACTATGTAACTATTTCCTTACCTCGTACTGTGCCATTTTCTATCGCCACGCCTGATTCCTTCGATAGGGAAAAAAGAAATTAAAATTATATGCAATAGTAACCCCTCCGACGGGCTTGTTTCAAATGATCAAATGGAACGAGTAGACCCGGGTCCAGATACTGCTCCTGCCGAAGATGAGTCCACGTCTCATTCTTCTAGTGCTACATTGACACACCCTTATTATATTCTAATTAGACCGCTTTATACTGCTACATTTATGCCCGGATAGTGTAAGAAAAACAAGAAAAACCCATTCACTCTCATATCAAACGCAAGCCTAAAAGAAAACTACCAATTCAATCCAATAGGCTTATCATTCAATAAAAAAATTTCTCCCATTTCGTGTGCTTCGTTACTTTAATAATAGGGCGTTCCATTTGTTGTCGTTGCTCAGACAGGCCAGTCATCGCGTCTATTCATTTGTTACATTCAAACAAAAGATTTCGCCTTGAGGTTCAAAGACCAAGTCCTAGCCAACCTCATTAAAGGGTTTGTTTGTTGAAGATTCTTTCCCATAGTTCGAGCCAATCCAAGAAAGGGAATTGAAAGCTAGGGTCGAGAGAGTCATATCACGTGCCGTCGTTTGTTTCAAGCTTTCCAAAAAGAAAAGGAGTCCTCCATTCTTCCGGTCGAGATGTAAACTTTTGGGCTAAGATCCAGAGTTGGTTAAGCCTTCCTTCTTATTAAATAGCATTCCTTTCTTTCCAAAATAGGATTAATAATGAGCAGTCCATATAATCCCCTATTAATAAAGCGGCAAGCAGGTTAGCAGCAGACTGAAGATCAGTAGTTGTAAAAGAAAGAAAAGGCGGGTTTACCATTATAATTATAATGAGGGTTAGATATTTTTTCAGAATATTTATATCATGAATCTAATTAAGGATTTCGTTCCTTTCCTCTTTACCAAGGTAAGACTTTAGTATAGGGCTGTATTGTATGAGATTCTGAGAAATGTGATGAGATCTATGTCAAAGAATCAGAAAGATAGAAAGTCTTTCCTCGAGTTGGATTCAATCGAAGTGGAAATCGCGTTCAAATCTCATGATCTTTAATTCCCTTAAAATCTAAAAAAAAATGGGCTAGACTGTTGACTGTTCTTGTGAACAAGGGTTGCTTTTCGAAAGAAAGAGCTTCTTTCGTTCACTAATTACGTACGTAAAGTCAGTGGAAATGAGTCTGCGCTTTTACATTTTACACGGAAATTAGGAAAAAAGAAAGAGAAAGAATACAATTCAAAGCAAGAATTCAACCAAATCTTCAAATTCATATCTTTCTACTTTGTATTTTGGACCTTAGTCTTCGGCGTTTTACGCTTTTCGCCTATACTATAGAACGAGGAAAAGTCATTTTCTTGTTGAGGACTTCTCGGCTAGGTGACTGCTTAGAAATGCTAAAAGAAATTCTAGCTCACGTAATTGGAAAGACCCTTTACAATCGTGATAATCGTGGGATTGAACTTCTTCTTCTCAACTCTTTCATTCTTCTTATAAAGCTAGGATAAGAGGGGAGAAAGCCTCACCGATTACCAATCCTCGCGTGCACCAAGCATTCTCCCCCCGGTAATATCATAAATCAAATTCATGGACCTGTTAAGATAGGGCATCAATCTGAATTTCATAGATCGGCCCATGTGGGTAGATTTGCTGAGATTGAAGAAAGGAGTGAGAACTCTTTAAGGGTGGTCTACAGGAAAGGGATTCTACGAGTACTACACGAGGCCGAGAACCCGAGATTCTGATCGTCAATTTTATTCTCGTGGTAGCTATTCAGATTTTTAAATACACAGAATTTCTCAAGCAAAGCCTTTATCAGACCTATGAATTTATAACAAGAGATTTAACTCTAAAGCTGCGTTCGGTTCATTCACAAAAGTGAAGGCCTTACGAGCGAAAGGTTTGATTGAGTAGCTTAGGGTGGATGAAAGAGAACTGGGATTAGCACAGAACCACGCGACAGCTGAGAAAGCATAGGTACGGGGGCAGCAGCCAACCTATATATAGAATATGAATCGGAACTAGCTCATAGAAAAAAGATTCACATCGATTGGTCAACCATTGAACTGCTGAACTCCAATGAATAAGCAGCACCAACATGTCAATTTACAATTATGCTGCATGCTATCGCCCTCCCTTTTCTTTACTTATTAGAGCAAGGTCTATAAAATCCGAATAGAAGGAAAGGAGATGGGAATCGTAACAAAAGAACAACAGGCTAGCTCCTGAACTACACTTGTTCTATATTTGGAGATCGAAGAAAGGCGGGTCAGGAGAGCATTCGACGAAAGGGAAAAAGTCAAGGTAGCAAGCTCGATTAGCATAGAATTCCCAGAGAGCTGTGATCAACCTACCTAATAGGAATGGCCATAACTATAGAAGTAGTTAGATACTAGCGGGGTAAAGCTTGTCTATATATACTAAATATCATGAACAAGATAGATGCTCTCATAAGTTAACAGCTGACTACGAGCAACCAAAAGAAGCCTACCCTGCATGAGCAACTGAAGCAGAGGATGTCACACCAACTCCGAGGTCTGCAAGCGCAGTAGGCAAGCAAGCTACATCCACGAAAGAAGAACCAACCCCCTTATGCTTATGAAAGCAATGCCTTTTAGTGTAGTAGCAGTTAAGTTAAGGCAAGAGGGAAGCCTTTCTTTGAAAGCATAGGTTCGGTGAGTGCGAAGCGAGATAAATGCAAGTTGGAAAAGAGGGGATATGAAAAGAGTCTCCTTCAGTCACTTGTAAGTAGCACCCGAAGATTTATACTCAATCGAAAAGAAAAAGCTCATTCGGGTGTGGTATTTTATACCGTTTCCTTAGGGCAGTCTTTCTTTCCCCCGCTACCAATGGAGATGGGCCTTCTCGCATCCGTGTTCTAGCCTTCTTTCCCGAAAGACGCAAGAAGAAAGGATTACTATGTCTTTATCTTCTTTCTGAAAATAAAATAAAAGAAAAATGAAGAGTGCAAGAAAGACCCGCCCTACGCTCTCCTCTTAATATAGTCGAGCTATTGCATACCTTGTATCGAGAGATCGGATTACACTACAGCATTTTTGGGGCAAAGTCTACTGCCACCGCTTGTTTGGGGGCGCGCGAGTCAAGTAAGTCATATCGCTCGTCACGTACGTCTATACCCTCGCCCCATAATTTCCAAAGTTGGGCGCGGGAGCGGGAAAGGCTTACGAGATTGTTGTAATCCCGTATGATTCCCATATCATTAATAAGTATTAATAATTCCCCTTCCTCCGGTTATAGGGGAGGCGCTGAAGTCTTTTCACAGCCAAGCTATGGAGTTGACCCCTCTTCCTTCTTAGGGCTTTCATGTCACCGTTTGGGCACACTTATTAATAGAACGAACAACTAGAATGAACAACTAGAATAAGGGCTCTTCTCTCACTCACCTTACCCCAGAAAGCTTGTTCAGAGATAGAGCCGAGATTCTAATCTTGGAGGTCGGCTTTTATAGAGGGGTATCGAAGTCAATTTTATAAAAGCTCCACCACCCGTCATATAAAATTTCTTGCTCCTGCTTTTTAACTCGTGTAAGGACTCTTTTGATACTGCCAGTTAAGTCTAAACTTAGATTGCTTTTTTTAATACATAAAATAAAAAAGGTAAAAGCGACGTGTGGAAAAAGAGAGCTAGCCTCATTCCCCGGGCCTACCATCTGGGTTGAAAGGGGAAAAAGCTGTTCAATGCTTATAATAAATCCTCTTTTTTCTTTCTAATAACTCTATCCTTACGGGACAGAAAGACTAAACTGAAGAATTTATGGTCCAGGCGGTAAAGTCTAAGCCCGCGCCCAGGTAGTTTAAAGTTGTTTAGCATGGGCATAGTCTCGCAACGAGTCTGATCTGAGGCTAGCAAGCAAGATAACTTTCATGTGTGAGTCAGAGTTCCGACGAGCCCAGCTTCGATGGGAGCGCTACCCTTTATCCAAGATTTTTTAACTTATGGGATTGAGATGAAACCTACGATCTCGCGACATACTCTTGTTCCGGCAAGAAGTGAGGAGAAATCTTTTTAATGCGCTTTTTCTGACTCTTCTTCAAGCTATAAAGAGCCTCAAAAGCTCTTCTTGTACGGACGAAGCCTTTGTTGACGAACCGTGCGCCGCGATGAAGCTAAAAACGAAGAAAAAAGGCGCAGACACGACTCTTTCACGTGGTTGGTCGGGGAAGAAAGGATACCTCTGACTCTTTTGAAAATGGGAATTCGAACCACTCACAGGAGCGCTCTAACTATACTAGCTACGTTTCTTGCGCTCGAAACCATCCAACCCTTTAACTTCTTCCCCCTTCGGAGCGATCGAGCGGAATACTGGGAACGAGTTGGCTGTGAGTGAAATGCGGGGCTCTTATTGCTCTTATTGAAAGATATTTGAAGATACTAATTGAACAGGGTAGATTGAAAGGGAAATTAGCCCGTCACATGCTAATGAGTAACCCATGCTTTAAAGTTGCTTAATAATGAGACGTATTAACTCGTTTTGTCCTTGCTTGGAATGAATAAGCCACGGTTGGACTTCTTACAGATCTATGTTAATAATTTGGCAACACATGCTACAAGGGACAACGCCCTTATTTACTAAAAGACTCAAGGAACTCTTCGAATTAAACAAGAGATGTCTATGGCCCCTTGTCCTTGCTTTTATGCCGACAAAAAGTCGGGTTTAAATAAGTGGTTGGGATGGGACCCATCTCGCCGGGAACTGTTTCTGACTCATCCGCTTCCTTGTCTTCATCCGTTGTCGACTACGCTATTGAAACAGAAGCAGCCTTAGCAAATGAAGTGAAAGAATCTCAGTTACTGGATTACGATGCAAAACTGGCTATAGTCTCCTAAAGAAATTGTTCTTTTCCTTGAAAATGAGAGGGGTCGTTGGTGTGTCAACAACCACATCCTTTTTAGAATGATCGTGCTCACCCAGCAATCACGAGACTTTTATGTCAATTATTCTTCCGCTAACCTGAAACCATGAACAACGAAAAAGCCAGAACATGAAGTTGCATCCGCAGCTATTGCTTCATCGTACAAGGAAATGGGTCGACCCCCTACGGGAGGCGGTAGCAGTGGTATTTCCTATGGCTATGGCCTAGCCGGAACAACAAGAAAAATTCCCGGATGATGCAGTCGAACCAGTTGCTGACTTTGCTTCCGAAGCGGGCATCGAAGATAAAGAAAAATGGGCCCGCTCGTACAGTTGCGGCCGGACCGAGGCAAGGGCTTACACGAAAAAGGTCATTTTGGGGACAAATCCTGGAAAAAGGCCTAAAGCGCTATTTGAGAACCTTGCGCTTGTTGAAGTGCATATAGCTTTTCCTGTTTTTGTTAAGTTGAACATGTATATTTAATTTAGCCTTTATATCTCCCTTTTTTAGTTTTTGGGATCTGTACTGTGGATGTTGCATAAAGTGCTGTAAGGTTTTTATAGCACAGGAGAGTTCTAGATTTTGATGGAATCATTTGGCGAGCAAGAATACTTGTAAAATGGTTGGGCTCATCCGTAAACAAGAAAAAAGTAATTCCTTTTAAGCATCAGTGAGAAGGGAAAGGTGCTTGTTCCAACTTATATCAAGGGGAAGCAAGCGTTATGCTTCGAGTTCGAGCCAACCTCGGATAAGGACAAGGTCGCACGAGTCGACACCCTTACATGTCATGTTCTGCCAGCTCATGTCGAGACTTTTTTCAGTTTCAATAAGTTCGCGCGGATCCCTTAATACATAAAGAAGCGTAAGCTTTAGCTGATGCTGCTGATCGAACCACAAGAAAGGAAAAGATTTTTTTTCTTTCATCAATAACTATTCTTGAATCCACTCTGCTCCTCGAACCCTCAATCGAGATACCCCTTGTTTGGTTTGAACAAGGCACTTTTGGCTTTCTCTCCTTTCATTTTTCAAAGGTATCCGCCTCTCTCACATTCCCTCTTTCTTTCCTATCTTTCTTTTAGATCCAAGTGATTTGTGGCCGATCGATCCTGAGATTGCATTCTTTTTCTTTTTAATATATTTATATAAAATAACTCGACATGATTGTTACGATGATATGATGGTGGGTTCCCTATTATTCTAAAAAATTTTGAATGTAATCCTTCCATGATCAGCACCAGCGAGAGCTGCTTTTTTTTGCATCGGTATCGATCCCAGTCTCCTTTGCCGACGCTCCCGTCTAAAGTAGGATTCGATGCTTTACTAAACAAAAGGATATTTAGTGTCATTCTACAGGCTACAGGACAGGAGCTCGAAATGGAGCTTGCGAGCGGCATAATCCCTTTGTTTTAAGGTAATTGAATTGACAAAGAAATCCTTCTTGCTCATAGATGAGAAAGACTACGGATCAAGACATGCACTTCAAACGAGAAAGTCCCGCTCGAGCCTAACCAAGACACAGCTACCGCTTCCAGACCTTTCTTTTTCTTTTGCCCTATCTATTATCTATTAAAGTCCTTGTGATTTTTTTTTTTTTGTTAAATTTTCCAGTTGTGTGCAATCAACGAAGCTTTTCTAATTACTAATAAGTTCGCTCAGTAAAGCCCACGGAAAATCCTAAAGTTATGCTTAGATCGTTGGTTTATCAAGGGGTAAAGAAAGGGATTCGTCTAGCCGGTTTTTCCTTTGACTGATCGGATTGGATATGCAATGTAAGCATTCAACTTCTGCTGGCTCTATGGGGTCAGCGTCAACTTGCGCTTGGAGCTCTTCGTCTCGTTTTATCGTGCAATGCAAATAAAGGGTTAATTGGTAGTTTGACATCAAGCTTAGGGGTTGTTTGAAAAAAAAAATGCAAGGCAAGCTCTTCCTTTCTTTCAAGTTAGCTTGGGATTAAGGTTTCTTTAACCAGTGACTTAAGTTCAAGTTCGGCTTGAAAAAGGAAGAATTCGCAGGTCAGTCAACATAGAAGACAGCCTTTCTTTCCTTTCTTTTGAAGAAATATCACTGCATTAGCCATCTTTGTCTGTGTCTGTTTAAAAAAAAAGAATTTTAGCTTTACTCAGATGCCAATATATTTCTTAAAATTTTCAGCTAGAAGAGAACAAAGCGATGGGTGAGCCCTCTCGTACAGATGGAAAAGCCTTTCCTGAAGCACATGCATCTGAATTAAGAAATCCATTAGAATAGAGGGATTCAGCTGCTTGCATACTCTCCGAACTCTTCAGAAAGCCAATCACACAACCAACCTAAAAATGCATTCTATACATTAAGTACTGACCCGTGAAATTATCTTCTTAACCTGCGGGCGTCTCTAAGATCCCTTGGTTTCTTTTCCTCAGTGCGATCAGAAAGTAAAGAGATGGTGTGATCATAAACATAAAGTGACTGCATGCAGCCCCACAAGCCAGACCAGAATGAGGGGAACGCCCTTCTTAGGACCTTCCTCAAAAAATCAACTGAGGTTTCAGCGATCAGCCACCGGTGGTTTGAAAGCCAAATTCCAGGATTGAAGTGAAATCTCACGCGTTTCCTTAGATCAATTCTAAAAATTTCATTAATGAGATAGAATCGTACCGCTATTGATTACGATAACGTTCAAATCTACTAAACCCCTTGTGCTTTGTTGTCAGCAAGAGGGATGATCCATTGATCGACTTACCTTATCGAATCGAATAAATACCATCGGACTTTTTCGGGCAAGCTGGTCAGCTCCGTAAGTCTACGCTTTTGCTTTCATCAAGTATCGATCAGGAAAGCTCTGATATTTTGAAACTACTAAAACGAAAAGCCGATCAAAGGGGTGCCCCTTTTACTGGTTGTTCCGCCCTATAATAAGAAAGGATCTTTGACACCTGCCTTTGGTTTTGGAATAGATGCTTCCGATTACTCTGAGGCGGGTGAAGTGATCCATCTAGTCTCGGCTGAGCCCCGGACGTATCTATCTGACAATTGAAACAGAGGCTCTCCCCTGTCCAGCTGTTCCTGTTTAAATTAAAGCGGGTCCATTCTTTTCTTTTAAAAAGTAGGAATTAATGTAATGGTTGTTTAAGGTAGAGCTCGATCCTAACCCAAAGACAACCCTACAATATTTGATTGATATAGTATATTATATAAGTAAGATAACGTCTCCTGAACTCGTTCCAAGAGTAAGATCCTGCTATTTTCTCCCTTTCCTTTCAACAATCAAATTTAAATACCAATCCAGTAGCACCAAATTCCCTTGCTTGGGTCAGCTGTGCGCTTGGGCCCCATTTCCATTGTAATTGTAATTGCTCGATTGCTTATATATTAATATAATACAAAAGGGTATTAAAGGTAATGACACTTGTCTTCTATCTTTACGCGGAAGCTCAAAATGAAGCAAGGGTCGAAGTAGTTGAGTCCTGTAGCAGATGATATGGAGATCCAGCCCGAGTTATCAATACTAACGTTCGGGATTGCGTTCTAGCTTATTTTCAAAGAGCTTTACTTGACTTTCATTTTCTTTCATTGGGTTACAGCCCCCCAACGCGACATACGAGCCAAATGATCTTACAATCTCTGGCCGTCAGGGCTGAGTGTTCACAACATCTCTTTCTAACCAAAAAAAAGATTGAGTTACTACTCTTGCGAAGATCCCAAATGTCTTTTTCACGAAGCAAGCTTATTCTTCTTTCTGTGGCTTTGCTTTACTTTTTTCTTTATCATTTTAGCCGAGGAAAGTCTAATTCGCTGCCCGAAATACTGGGTTGGGAGGAGATATGCATTTCCCTGAGTCCGATTCTCCGATGTGAAGAAAGAATCATTATAGGGTAACGCAAGGGAAGAAGACGAGGTTATCCGCATCAGCGCTTGAAACTTTTTTACCTGTTTGCGGATTGTGCATTGAGAGCATGGGCCCTTGCGTCGTTCGCCCTGTAATCTGTCAGTTGGGTCTTACTGAGAATAAATGCTTGTGCAAACAGAGCATTCGAAGTCGTTTTGGTTTCTTTGTGAAGAACAAAATGGACTAAAAGTAACCAAAAGGCCAGGTTGACATCAAAAAGATTTGAATTTTTTTTGGCATGAAGGAGTGTCGTTTTCAGGCTTCCCACTTGGATTGGGACCCAATCAGATTCTGACTTCTATTCCAGAAGTGCTTAAATAAGCCTCAAACTCTTCATTAATTGACTGAATCTCAAGACGCTTAAACCAGTCACGAGAAGGTTGGTTGTCAAGTAGTGCGCTTATTCCAAATCATCAATCTCGGCATTGCCCCGGCATTCGTTCTAATTCTTTCTGAAACTGCTCGTGAATACCTATTTATTTTCTTTTCCAGGGGAATCTTGGTGGATCCGTAGGGAATATAAGAGTCTTTTAGGAAAAAATGTCTTGAAGTGCAGTACTGGGCCTGCTCCTTTCAACGGAATGCTTGGTCAGTGCACCTTCACCATTTGCATATTCAGGCTTTGATCCAACATCTTGGAATGGAAAAGTAGCCTGTCCCGCAAGGGCATAAGCGTTGCATTATACTAAAGGAACCGAGAAAGGGAAAGGCTGATTCCGGAACGAGCCAAATACATGAAAATGTAAAGAAAATAGAGTCTAATCCACGGTTTTTGCCGCGACCTTGGATTGGTTTGGCATGTTATAATATTCCATTCCAGCTTAATCTAAGTCGGATTGAAAGTAGCAGTAGCTGGGTTTGGGACCCTTAGCCTTACCTTAGGGCTTTGCGGGGAAGCATTTGAATTTAAAATTATGGCTTTCTTCCTTACTGAAGACAGGTTCATATGAAAGGAATTCCCATGCTTTAGATGTAGCATTATCATTGGTTGGAAATCCTTTCTTCCTTTATGATGGCCGGACTTAAGAAGCTTAGATGCTAAGATCGTTTGAACTCATTCGCTGGCGACGATAGGGTGATTCGTGGATTGACTGCCCTTTTCCCGGAAGACTAATTCTACGTTAACGAAAAGTATTCATATATGAATGAAATAAAACATTTTCTAATTAAGAGGTATGAAAGAAACGAAGCTAAGTTCGACATAAGGATAAGGCTTCTAAAGGAGGGTACGCAGTTGCTTATGCGGCCGAAAATCGCTAGGTTTCAACCGATTCCCTATGGAAAGGTCATTTCATTACGAATACTAATAATTGGCTCAGCCTAAAGGCGGAATAAATTGGTTTCAGGTTGAAGTTGCTTCCTCCTTAGCCCGGAACTCGTTCCTAACGTAAACTAAATTTCATACTTGAACTTCGCGCCCCTTTTAGTGGTAGTGAAAATGATTTAACTCGCACACAGGAATTCATTCTCATGGTGTAATATTTCCTCCAAAAGCAGAGTAGAAGGATGCTTTCTCTCCTTTAAACGTGTCCTCCCTCTTAATGCGGGCATTTCATACCTCTCCCGTGCCGGTCAAGTCAGCTTTCTTTGGTCGACGGGGTACTCCTACCTTAGATATCTTTCTGAAATAACAGCCCAGTTAGTGCAATTCATCAGTGATGCGATTCCTTATTTACTAAACGCGCCATTTTGATAACCCATATTTATTTTAGATGATGGTTTGCTAAAATCCATATATATATCTATTTTCTTTGCTATTACAGTCTATGCCACGTCACGAACAGGATTAATGAGAATCTTGCATTATCTTAGATAAAGAGTAGAGCTCAGGATACGCAGCGAACGAGCAAGTATTTACTCGAAGTATCGCATCGAGCTACTCTACTTGACACCTAGTCCTAGTAAATGAAGTTCAAGAAGAGGATCCTATTGGTTTTCGTGTAACTCTTTGATTGCTATTGCATCTATTGAATATTAAAGCCGGAAACCTCACCTCTCTATCCACGATTAGCAACATTGGCAAAAACAGCATCTTCGTCCGCATCTTCTATTCCATCTGCTTTTTGTTTCCCCGATCCCACTCTCCTCAGCCGCAGCTGAGACTTCCAGCTGGAAAAGGTAGAATCGGGTTCAGGTACGGCTGCGGCATAAGATTCAAGATGTAGATTTCTGGTGACTTGACTTGAGAATTTACTGTTGAAATCTTTTCGGGGGAATTCGCCCTTCAACCATGGACTCAGTCGCTCAACCCTCATCTCTGACTCCCCTTCTTTGCTTTGGGTTGGGGGTGGAGCGAAGCCCTCGCTTTTGCCCCATTTCTAAAATTTAGAGGGCAAGTTGCTTTTGCACTCCTGTTATTTTCAAAACCAACAGAGAATTTTTTATCGAACTGGCGTCTTGGCAACCAAGCAGGCTACATGTATTTCGGCAGACTTCCCGCTGCTAATGACTAGTCTTTAATGTTAGGACCAGGTTTCATTTCTGAATCGGTTGCATTTATAAGCAGATTTTATTTTGCCATGGATCCCACATAAAGAAAAGGACAGGAGATCCGGCTAACTCATCCCTGTATTTGAACCACATAGCCGCAGGTCACGGGGAGAGACAGCCCGCACGTACCAATTGTATTTATAGATTGACCTTGTTGCCCACACAGCTCAACATCGGCACGTGGTACCTTGCGTAACCGGTTTACAACGGGTGTCTCATCGAACATAAAGGGGGGGAAACCTAGTCTTTTGGTTTTCTTTTGCTTTTTAATAAGAAAATAGGAGTTTGAAATTGAGCATTTGAAAAGGAAATGAATAGCTGTTTATGACCAACTGTAATCAGCAGTAAGACTTTTTGCTTGACTATGTACTGTCTTTCTTGCTTTCCACATCCCACTCACTTTGGTGAGATTGCACTTTCAGGACTTGATGTTTTTTCCTTACTACGCTAAGCAAGTGAATTCATATTTGAAAATTAGGACCAATCCTTGAGCACGAAGTGGGACTACGGGTAGCATGCTTAGTAGTGGTGACCCGTGAATGGGACGAAATTCAAAAAGGGTGCTCGAACGAAAGGATAAGTTCGCAGGCCCAATTCAGTTAAATTTGCTTTCCAGCTCCGTCAAATTCTTAGGACGAAACGAAGCACATAGCTTAAGAATGGGACCAAGCTTGCCAACCTCCTTTGTTTTGGAAAGAAGTGAAGGTTCCTTTTTTCTTTTCTACTGCAGCTGCTGCTATAGAGGTAGCTTTTACAGGTCCAATATATAACAGGGGCGGAAATAGCCATTTAAGATTGGATTCTTAGTTCAATATGGTACTCTTATCATAGACAGCGGGTTTTGTACGGATCTTCCAGTTCGTGTGGAGGAGGGGAGATGCTCAGATCCGTTCTGGACATTTAAGGTATCCTCCACTCGATCTTACCTTGGTATAAACAAAGAAAGATGAAAAGAGCTCACTTCTACTCAAATCTCGAAAAAGAGAAAGGGAGATGAAAAAGCTTTCTTTGATGAGCCCGCATTCTTCAGCATCCTACTAGAATATCTTCTTTCTTGGTTCAAAACCTGACTGGTAGCTGGTCCTAGAAGTATGATCTATAGGCTCAATACAATAGCTAAGAGCTTGCTCCATACTCACAATAGGAAAGAGCTATTATATATAATAAGTCGAGCCAGTCCGATCCTCTTCATCTGGTCGACTTGTAACATACCGACGCTTCAACGCCTTTGGGGTCAAAGCCAACTTCGGGGAAAGTCTCACCCGGGACTATAGCTTGCGCCGCGCGCTGTGGTACTTTCTGAGTACTCGAATCAGCCTGATTGCCGGTATCGGGTTGGAATATGATCATCGAAGCACAACTATAGAAAGTTGTCGGCTTCTGTGTTTCGCGAGATTCCACCGCCTGACTTTAAGCTAGGGAATAAAGATTTTAAGCTAGACGGATGGGGATAACAAGTGTGTTGGTGAGTCTCGTGAGCGGTTGGGAACCTAACGAGGAACAAAGACGCTCGATTAAAGGGAGAGGAAGGAGGTCGAACTACCGAATGAAATTCCTATGCTTAAAACGTATATAGTGGTTATCCTCTTTATCGGACATAAACAAGGAAGGAAGGTGCTTGAGCGGGGGTAGAGAAAGTCGCCGGTTAAATAGAGATCGTAGATCGAGATCGAACAAGAGATTGAGAAATAGGTGGAATGCACGAGTGTACGCAAGCCTGCCCCCTGTGCTCCGAGGTGAGAGCTCTTTAGTTACGCTCCTTTCTTCATAGACAAAGCTATAGAGCACATGCTTCGTGATAGGACCCCATAAAGAGACTTATTCCCGTCTTTTGATACTCTAATTATAATAAGAATGTACTACTAAACGGACAGGAACTCATAAGACCCTTTAATTTAAGCAAAAAACTTTTTAAATACATAATTTTTTCGTTATATCGGGGTGGGAACCTCTAAAGTTTTTTCCTCAATTGCCTGATTGTTCCGGATCTTTTTGCCCTATTGCTTGTTGCGAAATTCTTCTGATTGCTTTACCTTGTTTACACTTTTGCCAAATGCTGGCTACTCAATTTGCATCAAAAGCAAGATATACTTGCGAAAGTAGTAGGCCTAATTCGTCAAAGACAGGTACCAATCTCGTCAAGCAATAGCTCTTATGACCTAGTCGGCATAGGCTTTTCTCAGGCGAACTTCTTGAAGGAACCGACCCAAAACTATTGGATTCTTTTCATAAAATCGAGGACTTATGATGCCCACAAGCTTCGTTTTAAACTCTTTGATGGGAACATTAGAGGAGGATCAGATACCTATTTCTTTGGTTGTAAACGCTGGTTGTGAACACGGAGCCATCACATCTACTAGAGATTGTCAGATTAGTTTGAATTCGTATACCGCTACCGCTTTAGTACAAGGGAAGGTCTCTTCGTTTTTTGGGGGTCAAGTAGAATCACTCCCCAAAGAAAGCAAGAGAAGAAGTACTTTAGCTGATCATGGATAGAAAAGAAAGGGGAGGTTCCGCTATTAAGATTTATAACATAAATAGACTGACGGGTCCTTGGACATTAGCATGACACCGAATGCGGCTTTCTTTGGTCAGAACAGAAAAGAGAGAAAAAAAGCTAGTTACAACTCTTTCACTTCAGAGACAAGGTATAGGCTCGGCCCGCCACTTACGACTGGATGATTTTAAGGATTAAAGGATGGTACCCCGGGGTTCCATAAGACATTGGCCGGTTTTGCTTGAGACCATTCCAGCTGTTCGCGAGCCAGGTCCATTAAGGGGAAGCGATGGAAGCACGTTTGATGGAAGGCAAGCTTCACGAAGACCCCCTGGATTCGGGTTATTGAATCCCAATTAAGTCTTCTTTTTGTTGAAGTAGCCACTTGAGGTGAACCCGCCTCAGGATCACGCTCCTCCTTTTGATTTTTGAATCTTTTTTTCTTAGACTCGATGCAATTTAAAGGAAAGCTTACCTAAAACCTAAAGTGAGCTCCACTTGATGCAAAAGCAGCTGATTCAGCCTGACTTTTCGTTTTTCGAAGCGGGAGTGTAAGAAGGAATCTCAGGATAGCGCGCGGTGTCCATTTTTCTTTGAGAGGGCTTGGTTTAGCTCGTTCACATCCAACTCATATTCTTCTTTCGCCTTGCGCCCTTTCCTATTTACCATTATCAAGTAAAAGAGGAGAGAAAAGTGGGCTTTCAATCGTTCCAGAGATTACCAACACCAATGAGGGTAAATCCAATAGCGGGTTAAGGCACCATTTTATATTCCCTTGACTGTTGTATTACAAACACCAGTAGCATATTTTCAAATAGAGTCCATGACGGCGAGACGAGTCCTCAAAAGGAAGGAGTAGGACGTTACGATCAGAACCGCAAATGAGTTTGAAAGCGCTTACTTTGACCTATGATCTGCCCTTCTTTTCTCTTGCGGATCCTTGTAGCGCTGAGTTTCAGGTCTCCGAGCTAGAGCAGATAGTCTTGAGCCCAGATCGTAAGACTTATAAAAAGGCGGCTACCGGATTCCTTTCAAGAATTCAACTGCCGGGAAGCCAAGTCTAGACAAGCAAGGTGATGCAGTTCAAGGGTCTCGATCAGGAAGCAATTCTCCTTCTGGGTCTGGTTTCTGGTGGTCAATCAGAGTGTGCGTCAGGAGGACATTGATGAAAAAAAAGCTGGGGTTAGCCAAAAATGCGTATAGATGATATCGACTTAGGCTCTTTCTTTAGTTATATACATTATATCTGACTCCACAATAGTCAATATACTTTATGAATATTATAAGGGTCTTATTCTAAATTCTTTTTTTAGAACCCATTATTTGCTTGCATTACATTACATTATTATAAGTAATGTTCATGAAAAGTACTGGAGTAATATTTTGAGACTCCCTTAGGCTTTCGAGTAGTCTTTACATTACTATCAGGAATTTAAAAGTCTCTTCCCAACTGACTCTCCTGCCTACCTAAAGGAAAGGTCTTTCCCCAGCAAATGCTTCTTTTTGGATCTAGAGAACTTTCTTCGTAAACTTTGGCAGCTTTTTTCTGTCTTCTATCGGGACATGTTCATCCGAAACCAGGGCTTCACCCGTCTCATCTACTAAAGCCACTGCTTTCTCGCCTAAGGCTTCCGAACGGAAGAGCTCCAATCGCACGTCCTTTCGGAAAGACTTCTTTTGTGTTCAACAGATTGACGAGTAAGTGGGCTAACCTAAGTCGTCAACCCCCTCTTCCACAGATATAGGAAAAGCACTCTCAAAGCAAGCTGTTCAAGCAGATTTTTAAAGAGAAGAGAATGAAATTCTTGCTAATCCCCTTACGGATTCACTTGTCAAATAGGGAACTTGGCCCCGATGTTCTTCGTAACCCCTCTCTCGTCAACGCATCCGTTCCTGCACTCGCGGGTCGAGTCATTTCACCCTTTTACGTATACGCGAGCGCGAAATAGCCCTCGCTCGTTTCTTTCCTCCCCTTTTTTCATGTGTTTTCATGTA
Organism: Silene undulata; assembly: GCA_036897945.1. Taxonomy (NCBI): domain Eukaryota; kingdom Viridiplantae; phylum Streptophyta; class Magnoliopsida; order Caryophyllales; family Caryophyllaceae; genus Silene; species Silene undulata. The sequence continues at coordinate 38,082 of JAYMSE010000026.1, read as the reverse complement.
TGGTACCACTCAACTAATTTTGGAATTTAGAAAAAAAAAAGATCTATGATCAGCAACTGCAACTGAATCAAGGATCATAGTTCTCCAGCCCGGACTACACAAAAATGCAAAGGAAGTTCATTCTATTATTATATTATTCAATTGCAACTGAAGTGGCAGTTGAAGCAGTCTTTGACTTTTATGACGATGATGCTGACTAGTATGACTAGAATAAAGTCTGGATTCGATGCCTTACTAAAACATTTTACTAATTACTAATGTTGTAGAAAGAAGAGAGAAGATCGAGCAATGCCCTTATAATAAGATAAGATTGATTTCGAATGAGATTCAAAAAGAAAAAGCACTCCAATTCAAATTCAAACAGGGTAGTTTCGGGAGGAGGTTGGTCCACGATTGTATTGTCTTTTCCAAGGTCTTAAGTCAAGAAGTCAAATCTTTTTTACTTTTGACTACAAGTTCAAGCCCTGTCTTCATTTATTTTATAGATTTTTCTTTCACAACTCCTCAAAAAAGGGCGAGACTCGTTAAATGAAGCTTCAGATTCCCAGTAATGTGCCAACCCTCAGAAAGCAAATGCTGCTTTTTCGTCTTCCGCTGGTCCAGCAGACGTATCAATTGAAAAGGGAGCTTGCTACATTACTTCTAAAACAGGTAAAGCTTCTCCCTATTTTAAAGTCTTTCGAGCCAAACCTTGGTTCATTTATTAGCTTTTCTGATTTCAAGGGAATTTCTTTCATGCAAAGTAAGTACATGTGGTTTTGACTTTGAGTTTGATGAATTAGGTGCAGTGCATGCATTCTTAATAATAGAGTGTCAGTTCATCCCCCTTTTTTCGCTCTGCGCCTATTCCGCCCGCTGTTGTCGTCTCGCGTGACATCGTTAGTTTCGGCCTTTATAAAATAGAAGAAGAATCCCGCACTTTGGTAGTTGAGCTTAATCCAATCGCGCGGCACACTTGAAACCTGCTATAGAAGTCCAAGTTCCGGGGATTGGTTGCTCGGGTAGGACGAAGCTACTGATTAACCCATTTTAAAGGAGTAATTTGACAAACAGATTCAGTGAATTTCTTTCCTACTTGCCAGAAATTCCGTACAATCATAAGATTCTTTTAACGAAATTGCATATAAAAATCTCATTTGCTCGTTTGTTGACGAACAATTCGGATTATATAACATGGAAAATTTCACACCAGATTGAACGGGTAATCCCACATTTCGGTAGTTAAGATAGTTAGTGGGGACCGTACCTCCTTTTCTCTGTTTTCGAGCGCACAAAAGGAGGAGTTTTTTCCCTTGAATTTTTTATGACTTACTTTGTATTCTTAAAGATGAATCTATCATAGCTGGGCTTCGTCCCCATATGTCGATCTTTTTCGATAACCTCAAAAAAAGAGCCAAATTCTTGTTTATGGGGTTTAAGAAATTTGACATCGCGAACAGTCCTCTGCACTAGTCAAATGGGATCACAAGTCAAAAAGACGGGGAGAGCTGACCTACTTCTTTTTAGAGCTTTAGAGCAAGGGCAGTAAGTAAATGGATCTACTAATCTATAAATATGGGCTTCAGTCTGCGCTTCCACTCGTCCCTTCGTCTCTTTCCTTGTCAAACTTTAAAATAAGAATGTAACCGGGGCTTTTAATGCTATCTTTTTCATAGGATTGAAGGAAAGAAAGGATCTCTGATCCCTGCTACTTAACTACATACATTCTCTAGCCTCTGCTCCGGATTCCCATTCTCCAGCTATAGCTTCGAATTCATATGTAACTGTAACTGCCCCGTGCTCGTCTTCGACCTAGTCTTCCTCCGCCAAAGCTTCTTGGTCTCATTCTCCTGCTCTAGTTAGAATAGATGCTTTCTCGTCTTCTATCTTCTTTCGATTGTTCTCTCTTTCTCTGTAATATGGAGATGCCTCTTCATCCTCAATAATAGATGAGAAGCTTCTTCGTTTCTTTTTTTTTTTAAGAGTGGGCTTGATCATCCTCTCCGGACGGAATAGACTAACTAGGCTTGTAGCCGAGGCGAGGTTAACTCCCATTATCCCTTATCTTTTTCACTTGTATTATAAATGTAGCGGTAGCTGTACCTATGACTGTCCCAGTTAAAAGGAAGAAAGAAAGAAAGTAGGATTACAAGTCAGATTAAGAGTACTTTCTTTGATTAATTAATGGGACGATCCAACAACAAAATAATAAGCAGGACAAGATCCTACTGTTGGAGCGAGTTCAGGCTATTTATAGCTCGATCATAGGGGGAAGAAGGTACCCATCTGGTCTAACTGCTCTAATACCTAAGGCAGTGCCGGGCAATGGTGCATACTTAAAGGGTATACTTAGATTATATAGTCTTATATAGCCGGGCTTGGACCAAACCCTTGAAAACTTAATCTTGGTTGCATTTGCTAATGCTCACCGGTAAACCCTGGGATTTGAGATCATTGGAAGCGAGGGTTGGCTCGATTGGGGGGTCGCTTTTTTGAAAGTTGAAAAAATGGAATTAGATTTAAGAAAGGGCTTAGACTCACAAAAAAAGTCAAGGGCAGATACCGGGACTCCCCCTTACTCTCCAACTGGGACTGAAACTCCCCCTTTTCATAGGTAGAAAACATACTTTACAGGGGCTTCAGAAACTTTGGCTTCTACTACTTCTTTCCCTGGCCCGGAAAAGGCTTATTGGCCAAAGATACGTTCCGTTGTTCATGGTTCTTGCTTTACAAAGTGGGAGGTTTCCACTTGACTTTTTGGCGTGATCCTCGCTATCAGTAGGATCAGGTTCCCTATTTTACTTTACAAAGAAGGATTCCCATTTATGGATATAATTAATGGAACCCGTATCTCCAACATCATAATAAACATCCGCTAAAGCTGCTTTGGAATCAGCTTCATTTACCAGCGACTGTGTCAACGGCCAGAGCTTTTTTTTTTAGACTACGCCCAGCTCTTTCCTGCATGCCTATCCATGTAAGAAGGGACTACAGAACCGAGGTGTCAAATGACACTACATAACAGGACATATAAGTAGTAGCTTCCAGAATCACAAGCACTAGTGCAAACAAGAGTACGAACATTAGAAGAAAAAACTATCCGCAGAATGGGGAAGATGAACTGGCTTAGTGCCCAGCAAAAGTCATTCATGATCAGATAGCAGAAGAGTGGTTTGATAAAGGAGGATCAGGCAGGGGTCCAGCTAACGCGCGAAAGCCTCATCTTGTGTTGGCACTTAACCGAAGTGAGCCAAAGGAAGCTTCTGGTTCGAGAAATCCACTGTTATTATTACAATTATGTATTATTATATACAAGAAGAAGTCTTTATTTGTATTTGATTGGCTAAATAAGTTAAGAGATGGAAGAAACAGTCTACAAGTGGATAGCCACTCTTTCTTTTTTTTTCTATTAACAAAAGAGCATAAAGAAAGCCTCCTACTTTCTTTACTTAACTTAGAATATTTGGATTAAGACGCCAGCTGTATCGCCGCTTGCGGATGCTTCCTCTGTGTCCATAAGATTCTTATCGAAAAAAGTGTAATTAGGATAATCTCCTATGTTTACAAGAAATCCACTAATCATCTTATAATGCCATTTATGTGGGTAAATGGGCTTTCTACAACTTCCGTACAGGGTGCTGCCGCCCTTGCACACCTCACCTGTTAAACTCTCTAAACCCTCAATTATATTTAGATTGCTCTTTGAGAGTATATTATAGTCATAAGTGACTAAGAGTGGCATAGGTAGCGTAAGTATAGTAGGAAATCCATATGTCTCGCCATGTGAAGTTCAGACCCATGCTCTCCTACATGTCTGAAGAAAAAAGGCTTTATGCGCTTAAGAGCTTGAAACTTTCTTAGTCCCTTCCATATCTATATCTATAGTAGTAACAGTTAAGGATGATGAAAACGAGAGCCAGGCATTAGAGTAGGAGTCTCACTATAATCGTGGACATAGTCTAATAAAGAAGAAGCCCCGGGTTCAGCGGTTCCATTCAAATAAATCGAAAGCACTAGCAAGAGTAGCCGCCTATCTCAGTAGAAGGTTTTTTCTTTATTATAGGTGGGAACACTCTCACTTAATACCATATCCTCTCTTTTAGGTGCAATTTTTAATTTATATTGTTTTAATTTTCATTAGTCCCCTTTGTAGTTACGCGGATTAAGAAAAGGGATGGAAGCTAGCCAATAGTAGGCCAGCGAGTTATATTCGTGAGAAAGTTGTGGTTTCTCTGCTTTGGTTTCTTCTTTTAAGCAGCTTCTTCTGCGACATAGGAGGCTTCTTATTCTCAAGGGGCACGCCCCATTACTACTTAATCTTTTCAAGATCAAGCTACTATCACAGTTGCAGGTACAGACGTTACACTTGATACATGCGGCAGACATATCTCAATTCGAGAAAAGTTCTCATGATCTTATATAGCGCTAATGCTAGTAGCGTAAGAAGCTCATCTAACTCTAATCCTTATAATTCGAAGATATATAAACTGTGCAAGTCCTTTCTTTTTTATGTGATCCCAATTTGATTGCTCATCTGAGACCTTAGCAACTTCTTCTTACTTAGAGTAAGTTGTTAAAGGGATCTTACTTATAGATTTATTCCAAATAGAGACGAATAAGTCCATGCATTCTCTAAATCTTCTAATAGGGCCTCCGCGTTTTACTATATATATTTTGCGAATACTTTTAGGCCTTAAGGCAGCGCTTTTCAATAGCAAGTAAATGACTTTCTCATCCTAAAAAAAAATTATCTAAATCCCTTCTTACATTGAGAAGTTAATGTTCTTGTCCAGAAAGATTCTTCTAGTTGGGACGACGACTCTGTTTTCGTATATTAGAACGAGCTACGTCTCATACTTCATCTCATACTTCAACTGTAAATGAGACTTCTACTGAAGATGTATCCTTTAGATCCGGTTCACCATTGACTTCTTCAACAGGAGTCTGTGATTCGAGCATAGACAAAAGACTAGACTATTACTTCGACTGTTTTCCTACGGATCGAAAAGCCCGCTGCTTCTTAGTCTGCCTATTCTACTACTATGATAAACAGTTGTTTTGGACACGGACTTTTCTTATACAGCGGATACAAATAGTTAAATTGGAAACATTAGTACGAAGCTTTTTCGTTGTCAACCTACTGGTTTTTTCAACCATGACTTTTCCATTGCACTTGGCTTTCAGCAGCAATTGCCGATCCCAGCCTTACAGGTCTTAGCATCTATCTTAGGAGAACCCTGTCCAACTTCGGTGATGTGTCTTTTGTTCTGTATAAGATGCCTTTCACTCGCAACACCCACGATTCATTCCTCGTTGCAGCCGCGACTCTACTTTCCGCATATCTACCCGTACTTCTCTGCATTCTGTTTATAAGAGAAAGACTTCTCGTCGACTAAGGAAACATCAACTGACGCTACATCTTCTATTTTAAGGAAAAACTACTCACTCAAGTCAAAAGTATGAGGGTGTTTACATCACACATAACAGAAGGATTCTCTAACAAAACTAAAGGATACCTTCGTTCTACGTTAACTTATTCGTATGCTACCCTTGGGTCAAAGAGAACTTTGCAGAGGATCAGACTTAGTAAAACAAGTAAGGTAATAGTTCTCGCTATAAGACGAAGCATCTCCATACAGATTAACCGCAGGAGTAGAATCCAGTCAGAAAAAGGAAGTAAGGAAAAGGGATCTATCTTACATCGAGAAGAGGTTTTGCAAGCACCTTCCATAGGAGTATGGGAGGTATGAAACGGGTTCACTGAAAAGGAATTGGCTTTTATTGGCTTTAGAAATTGTCTACTTTTATAAGAATTGACATCAGAGGAAGCGAAAGCCTATCAGTTACCGGGATTAGAGGGAATAACTTTCTAAAGTATTCTAGTTTTTCCTGAGAGTAAGCTTCTACAAGTAATTATCTTCTGCAGACTCACGGGATTCTACGATATCTACGGATCTAGCATTTAGCTGCTTTTATAAGGACAAGGTTTCACTTACATGAATATAATAATATGTAGCTGACTTATCGTATTTGTGAATTGGCTGCTTACAATCCTAGTTGTTATGAAACCAGTCATAGCTGGGTGTGAGATGGAGCCTTATGATGCAGGGGGGCTTTCGTTTATTGGTGTGCACCTTAGCCCCATCTGGTAGTAAAGAAAGCCTCTTAGTATATTAAAATATAGAAACGTATAGGAGCTCACTCAACTATGCCTTAGGCTGGGACTACACAATAAAGACTTTTTATGTCTATTGTCGGGGCCCTCTTTTTTAGGTAGCTGACTGCTACTACTGAACTAGCATCTTCTACCACTAATTGAGGCAGATATTCTTTCACGGATAAACGCGGTAAAGGAAGCAGTCTTTGCGCGGAAAAGCGGTTAGTGACTTTCCAACATTTTAAAGAACTTGACTTCTGTTGTATCCTTACGAACTGTAAATATAATATATAAGATAAAGCCTAGTCTATAGTCTACTACTGTGGATAATTTCTAAGGAGTAGCTCTACAGACAGCGCCAGTCGGAGAAGCAATTACTGTTGAAAGCATCAGTTGGTAAAAGACTAGCAAATAGTAAAAAAAAGCCTTTTACATATACTATAAAGGCTTATCTAAGTCTCTTTTATATGGCTTTTTCCACTCGAGCAGGTGTTAAATGACTGAATACAGCTCTCTTTTTGGGGGGTTTGCAGCGGATCACATATCTATGCCTGCATATACTGCCGAATAGTTAACAAGAGGTAGACACATACAGAGAACAAGAAGGGCATACCCATTGCCAATTAGATACTTCCAATCAAGTGGATTATTAACAACCAATAACAAAGTCTTCCATAGGATCGCACGTTATCTACCTAACTAGATATACGCCCACGAAAACCCTTACTATAAAAACCAAGCCAAGCAGCCCACCAGTCAAAGAAGGAAGTTAAATAAATAGCTCCTTTGGAGCCATTATATGATATGATGTCACATGTAAAGACAGACCCTCAAAGTAAGTTAAGTTTTGCCTTTTTAACCTATTCTAGTAGATCTTAAAAATGGCAAATGCTCCCGTTTACACTGCTTCGTATCGATCTTTTCTATCTTCGTTCACAAGTTGTATATCTTACTTACCGACATATACAAGTAGAGTTCAAAGATAAGGAGGGTATCGGTCTATTAATTGGAAAAGGACTCAAGTCCACCCAGAGTCAAGGGTGGAATAGCAATTTTAGGATAAAGCGTTAAACAGCAGGCAAGAGTCTAACTTATTATCATATATAATAGGAATAAAACAAGGTATGTATGAGCCCGTCATCTACTCACCTTCGAATGACTAGAGCTTACAGCACTAAGAAAGAGAGATTCTACCTATCATCAGATGCTTCTGGAACACTAACGTATGCTTCTGGCCACATGTCATCTCGACCCCCATCCTTCATAAGCGTCTTTCCTTAGAATTTATAATATAAAGAAAATTAAATGAATTTTTTCTACCTCGAGCTTTGTGTGGTGGATCCATGGAAAGCCGGGCTGGTAAGGATCGAGCTTTCTTCTCCTGGACTAATGGACCTTTCCACTACTATAGTATTTTGCCCTTCCCCTCTTTTTTTAGATACTGTTAACCGAGCTAAGCGCTTAGACAACCCATTTTTCTATATCTTATTTATATATTTTCTTATTATGAAGAAGCAGATACAGTTGAAGACGCTCCGAAGACGGGAAGGACGCTAACGAAAAAAAGAGTACTTTGACTTTTGGCTAAAACAGATGAAGAAAAAACCAATACACACAATAACAAAGCTACGCGGAAATCTTAGTTCTCAAGCGATGCCTATATTATATGGTTTGAAGCTAACGTTAACATGGGCTCCCGATAATACGGAGAGACGGCAACTGCGTACGTTTTCATAAACAGAGAAAGCTAATTCCTTTAGCTCTAAGATCGACATGTTCGGCAAGATAATGAGACCGTCCTTGGAATCTCGTTTGCATGTGAGTGATTTGGGCGAGCACGTTAATTTTTAACCTTTGTAATGCCGGTTGCTTTATGATTTATACAGAAAAAGAGTTGATCCTCATACTTTTTTTAATAGCTGATGGATGTCAGGACGAGCTACCTTTTGCTTTGGAAAAGACTTTGCTTTCGAATCAGGAACGCATTTTCTTTCTATCTTTTTCACGATTTTACACTATATATGTATATGCTGATTTCCTTTTCAATCACCCGTAGACTCTTAAAGGATGTTTATCTCAGTTTGTGATTGTGCTTTGTTCACAGGGTTAAGAGGAGAGGAAGGGCAACCTTATGATTCTACTTACATAGGGGCTGGCTGCTCTTTGCTTTCGTTAGGGAAGAACCTGACTAACTCAATTTATTGAGGCAGCCCAAGAGTTCTTCCAGCACAACTTTTATATGATGTAAAGCTTATTATTATATCAAAGGTTGGCTCCCACAGATGGACGCAGCAAGCTCACTCACCCTTCCCCTCAGATAGATTTGCCTTCTTCCCCAGAATGCTGGCACACCGACTCATGACTGTGAATTTCGGACCTATCTTCTGAATGAGAATTACCTAAAATGAATGGACTAACATAGGGCTCGGCGCAAGTACTTATTAATGAAACTCGTAAGTGGCGCAAAGCCCTTGGAAAAAAACAAAGGAGAATTCATCTCGAACCCAAAGCTCGGAATTCCGTGAGATTGAGTGGAAGATCGTCATAGGACTCCGACAAAGAGGGCTCGTCGGACGAAGACAAAGAATCCCATACTAGTAGCTAGCTGGAAGACGAATAAGTCCGCGCTGACGCATCGCTTTCTTGAGCTGTCTATGAAGCTTCCTTCCTATGTAGGCTGTAGTGGTTTGAGTTGGACCGAGAACTTCCTATAGAACTGTAACCATAGCTGGAGTATCCCCTGATGATGGTGTACCAGTAGAGTCGTGGGTTCTCAATCAAGTAGCCCCCTTTTTCCGCCTTTCCTTAAAAGTAGAGCAAGTAAACTCCCCCGAACAATTGTTAATGGTGAAAGACCCGCTAAGCCCCTTATCCCCTTGTATTTCCCGAGGAAGTATAGGAATATCTATGCTTAAAGGCCGACTATCGAAGTAGTAGAACTCCCTTATAAGATGAGAACTAAGTAGCGTTTTTAAAAACTATCCTTGAATAATGTAAATATATACAGTTGAGGTTTATGATCTATAAACGGCTTCATTTCTTGTCAAATTTATGACCACCTTTTCAAAATATTGGACCTTCACGCATGAAAGAGTGTTCTCAGTTGCTCCGTGGAAACATCCTATAGAGCTCGCCTTGCTGCTCGGGGTGGGCTTTTGTCTATTTGAAATAGGAGATAGCTTTTAGCAAGCGGGTGCAGTTCCTGGCTTTTAGAAGATAGAGGGTGAAAGAGTGTAGCGACTAAGATGCTACAGAATGGTATAAACGAAATAAGTAGGCTTCATATAGGAACCTATTGTTCTCGGGTTACCGCCCTTTGCACTGTTAGATGAGTTGATGTGTTTGGTAGACGACAAGTAGGGAGCTTATAAACATTTTTTATAGGTTCTCTCTTCTAGTGCCCTTTTCTAAAGAACAGGGTCCAGGTTGACTTCTTTTTTTTGAGTATTACAGGAAGAAGTAAGGAAAAAAAGATATTTTAGCATGAGCGATAACGTACTTATAGTTATGTAAAGGTAAGGCGCCCTAGAGTCAGTTATCTACTGGAAACTAGTCACAAAGAATCTTTCTTATATGTAAAGCAAGAGTAAGCTAAAGGGAACCTGTCATATTCCTAAGTTGTATTGCCGAAGTACTCTTTGATGGGGTAACAGCTCTCAGGGAAGCTCCTTATAAGGGTATCCAGGTATCTAGTCCGTTACCTATGTTACGAGTTTAGAGACTGGATTGGAAAGTCAAGCTTTGGAAAGCATTTTATGACCATTAAGCGGGGAAATTCACCAGTATCATTGCTTCACAAAAAAAGGTATACCTTATAGAAGCTCACTTCTTTAGATAAGAAATAATAAGAGAAGGGGGCTGGCCCATTTCCACGAATACGAACAGAAGCTTTGTTTAGAACATAAGCACTATCGAGAACACATGCATGGGCTGGATCAAGGCGAACCACTTACAGTAGCACAACCTACTTTCTAAAAGCCGGGGCCAAAGGTGACGCATCTATTCGACCTGGTTCCTCGGGCGAAGGGGAAAGCCGCAAATCCCTGGATGTGAATCTGGAAGAAACATTTTCAGAAGAAAGAGAAAGTTGCTGATCCTGTTCCTAATAAACAAGAGGAAGAGCCAGGTAATAGGGTAGGTTCAAGAAACGAAGTCGCGGCTGTTGATCCAAACGTTCCAGTCAAAACATTTTTTGAAACATTTGCTGATAAAGATTCGCCAGAGTCAATTTCTCCGAATAAGAAGAATCCATTGCTGAGTGCTAATCCAGGCGTAGCTTTAGAAAAAAAAAGAGGCAAGATTGCCAGCAAAGGCTTGGTCTCACCTAGTACAGAACAAGAGAACGCAGCATTGCTTGGGGAAGCTCAACCGCGTGCTTATTGGGCGATTCCGGTGCATTATCTACCACGAAAAAAACTTTTAACGTGAGAGCTATACTTAACTAGAATTATAGTTTAGTCGCCTTGTACAAATGACGAGTCCTGCTGGCGGAGTGTCATAGTAAAGCGACAGAAGAATGAGGAATTTCTTGGGCCTTCTCTTTTCCGTCCTTTCGTCATTCGAATATTATCATAGAATAGTACAAGTTGCAGTTTATCGTAAAGCCTAATGCGCATCTCCGAAGTCGTTTATGAGGCGCTGGTATAAGCTTAGCATATTTCTCATATAAAGTAAAGCGCGAAGTCTGTATTGGACTGATCCAATCAAAGAAAGTTGGGTCGTAAGATAGAATCAAAACAAAAAGTTCTAACTAAATTTAGAATCTTAAGGTTCTTTCCAATCACGCTTGATAGTGTAGTGTATGATCAAGCAATAAAGCGGGTGCCCTGGTATAGCCGAGATTGCATTCCGGACAGAGAAGCAAAGGAAAAAAGGGGGAAATAGAAAGGAAGGAAACCTCAAGTCGATAAGACAAGCTGTGGTTCATATTAGGATGTGTGTTCACATGTATCATATAAAGATAGTAAGGAAAGGCATTCCATCCTAACTCAGTAGCTAAGTGGTAGACTCTATGAACGATATGCGAGTTCAATAATAAGAATAAGAATGAAACCTCGTATACGAATTGAATAAGAGAAACCAGAATGGGCTTCTTACAAAGAACAGTAAGGGAGAAGCATAACATACTTTTTTTTTCAACCATGGCTTGCTTTTTCTGAGAAAAGGAGAAAAAACTTCCCGCCAACAGCCGCTTATGACTAGCAAAGCCTGGATAACACGTCCCGCCGGGGCATACCATGAAAAGCCAGCTTCCCAAGCTTCTGGCTATATTTACCTATAAGTCAAACCATAATCTTCCTTTCCGAGACCCGTCTCCAAGGGCCCTTGCTTGACCCTTGCCCAAAGTGAAAGGGACCAACTCTTCTTACTGGTAGGTTTAATCGACTAACCCATTTGCGTGCCCAGTCTCTTTTGTCTCGTAAACTAGACCCGTTAACTTATGAACAATAAAGAAGTATGGATGCCCTTTTCTTTCGTCGACGGAACTCCCTATCTGATGTGTATCGCCAACTTCTTTAACCGATTAGGCGAAGGCAATCCACTTGCTTCGGACAAAAGCAGCTCTCCCATTCTTTAAGGAAAACCTTTCCATTCTATTTAACAAGAGCTTTCACATTAGCCTCTTCGAAGAGTCATAGGAAGACTGTACTTCACTCACATCCAACGGGATAGGAATAAAAAAGTCAGCCCATTCGCCCAAACGGGTCTGTCAGTCCACTAGCTCAAACTCTTATCCTGTCGTAACCATGCAGTCAGCTGCAACAGCTCCTTTTGAGTAAAGAAAGCTGAGTAAAGAAAGCTAGATAAGGAGAGTTCTCGTCTCGTACTCCCAGCCTGTCAAATTTATAAAAAGCGGCCCCTGACTTAAAGTCAGCCTTTAAGTGAGCTTTCTTTAGCAAATACAATTAATGACTCTACCTAAGCATACTACTCTGCTTCTTTAATTATTTAATGCGCGAAAAAAAAGAACCTGCCTTGAAGCCTTTTGATTTTTTTCTTTTTTCATATTTCTTGATGACTATCTCGTCTGGCACATTCACTATAGTCTGTTTTTACGTCTGCAATCTAGAGCTTTTTTTTTCTAGTTGCAGAGATGCTCCTTATTCAAATTCCCTTGGTGAATCCGGAAGGGGGTGGTTCGACTGCATCAGCACAAGCTTCCGCTTTTGCTTGCTCTTCTAATTCAAGTAATTCAATTGTACCTTCATCTGTTCCAGTTTCAATTCTATCTTTTGGTGGTGGGTCTGGATCAGCCGTAACTGCTTCTTTTTCTTGTATTGTGTATGTGGAGTTATTGACCCATTACATATTTATACCTTTCTCTGTGTCATCTCCATCCGGGAAGACTTCATCCGCGGGTACTTACTGTAAGATCCGGTTCCCTTTTTCTCCAGTTGTTTGGATCTGGGTGTATTATTGAATTTGTAAATTCATGTTAAGAGATAGAATTTTGCTGAACATTTGTTCTTCAATCGATTGATGAAACAACTTGCTTTGGTTCATTTGCTTCTTGAACAGCCGCACCTTCCTATGGAAATGCTCCGACAACGCCTTTTTTGTGACTGGATCAGCAACAATTGCTTGAATTTCCCTTGGCTTCTGTGCTTATTATATTCTTTATATTTTATTAGTGGAAATTGTCGAATGACAAAAAATCGCGAGTTTGGTCGGTACAGCATCTTTGCTTGGTTGATGATTGGAACCTTCTTTTATTCAAAAATCACAAAAATGAATATGTTTTTGGGGGGCATACGGGAAGAAGAATCCTCTACCATAGAAAAAGCATGAAAGTTCTAAATGTAACATATGAAATAGAACCCAGGTACTGCGAGCATAGAATATGTTGAAGTAAGGGTGCATATGTGACTGGCTGGAAAGATTTGTCAAGATGGCTAAGCAAAGACAAGCCATAATTGTATGGAAAGCACATAGCAACTATGGATAAGACAAGATTCTTACTCAACAACCGGCTCCACACTCTCACTTCTTCCCTCGTTACTAATTATTCGTAAACAGAAGGAATGCTGTTAAAGTAGCACACTTGGCCGTCTCCATTACTTGGTGTATCGAGCGGATTAAACCGGCTACCAAACTCCCCCTTGTGATTTACACCAATATTGGCCCCAAAATGTCAATAAGGGTCCCTTTTGAAAAAGAGCCTAATTGGCGGATTAGACTCTGGTTTGATCCGAGGAGCTTGCTTCTTCACTGAGCTGGGGAATTCTTTAACTCATGGAGTTCTTTTCTTTCATAATACTGATCTTGCATTCCCTTCTTTTTTTATGTTTAATAAATTTGAAATAAGAGCTAAAGCACTTTTTACGCTGTTATGATGGAATGAAGCTCTAATTCTAATCATAGGGTGACTTGGCCTATAATATTATAAAAAAAATTGCCTTGGAAATAGACAAGGTAAGAAGCAAGTGGAGGATACGCTTTGGAAGTCCCCGATTAAGAAGGGGGAAGTGAGACTTTCGATGGCTTTTTTCTTCAGATACGTTTTGAAGTAAAACCCCCCGTTTTGGGGATCGTTCACCCGTGCATTTGACTTTAAGAAGGGGTTGTGTTGGTAAAGAGAGCTGCCCTTTACTTTCAGAATGCTATTCAGTACGAGTTCGGTCGCATGGGAATGGCGAGGTTGGCCCGGAACGAGTGTCTCAAGGATTTTCTTTAGTTTAGACAAAATAAATTGCACAATTATGAGATTTTGCTGAAGCACAGTCAATTAGGAAAGAAGTTCAGTAGTGAATCAAGCAACTGTACTAAGAGAAGCAGGGGCATGTTGAAATGACTGAGAGCGGGGTCAAACGCTTGCCGGGAATGATTGGATATGCCTTTCCCCAACCTAAGACTCATGAGAACGTACGCCCACTCAAAGGTGTCTACTATATGAACCCCGCTAAGAGCCTTGAAGTTTTTATGTATATCCCACGAAAACGGTATCAAATGCCGGTAAGGGTATGGGCAGACTGGTGGTATGATCAATCGCTGACTATCTTGACCACTCTTTCATTTTACTCCGAATTGGCTACTAAGATTCATGACTATGGGCGAAGAGTTATAGTACTCTACTGACTAAATGCTCTTTTTTACATTACGCTTATATGAAATTCACTTATATATATCATTTATATATATCATTATTAACAAACATGCATTTAAAAATAAATAATATTTATAGAATTCCGTCTACCAAAAGGGATATCGGTACAAAACAAAAAGCTTCTTTCGCTTTGACATATCGAACGCGGGACACAATCCTTCTTAAGCCCAAGAAACCAAACAAACAAAGTACCGAACGGGTGCAGTCAACAAGCGGCGGCACGGAGCAAGAGTAGAGTGTGTTGATTATCCTGAATGTCCTAAAAAAAAGTGGAAGAATCATACCCTATCTTGAGTTCACACTAGAGCGGGTGGAGCGAGCGGAATACTTGCAGCGGGCCAGCTGTTAAAGGGGCGGGTAGCCTTCTTAGATTGCAAGCGTAATCCATGTAAGCAAGTTTTTTAGCGATTTCATTCCTATCTGTCACCCAAGTCTTTTTGTATTGCCCTGTATTTTAACCAAAAAAGATATGAAGCGAGTATGCTCACGAATGGGACATAATGTTTGTCAGTATCCGATCCGGCTTACTTATTTATATGACTAGTCCAGTATATTCCGGAGTGAACTTATCTCCTTATTTTATATGATAGCACAGGCCTTCGTGCCTCAGAATGAGCGTAAGGATTGGCTTCCTTTCCTGACTAACTATTTTAGAGTAAGTGAACCTCTCTCGTTACACTCTAAGACTCTGACTGGAGACTATATTCTACCGTTTAATTTTAATTTTTATAGGCTGACATGATCGCCCTTATTGAGCGGGGAATGGATTGAAGTACCTCCTTCTGTTTGATCGCCTGTCATAATCGATTGATTGAAATGGCTAGTGTATTAATATCCTATTATTGTGGTAAAAGAATAGTCTTTAAGTATCAGAATGTATATCAGGATGATCCGCCTCTGCCCGAAGCACGAGGATTTTCTTGAACGAATCCCTTCTAATAGCAGGGTTTTTACCCGTATCTCGATACGACTTCAGTCTTAATCTCCCCAAATAAGGGCGAAGTGAAATAGACTTTTCTTACAGAATCTTTGTCAGCAGCAGGGTTTGGTTGGGATCAAAAGTGAGGCTCGAAACAAACTAAGGTTATGGCTGAAGGGTGTTCATTCTACGATTCATTATTAGATCTGATCGTGGGAAAGAAGGGCCATAGGATAGGAAAAAAAAGAAGATAGAGAAAAAGTGCATTTGACTTTAAGTTTCTTTTAACTTTTAAGGAGAAGAGGTTTCATTTCGATCTTAGATTCCGGAATCTTAAGGCCTGATTTCAATTTGATTCGTGGATGAAAATGAAAAAATGCATTAGAACCGATCCCGTCTTTGAACCCAAGAGCCCTTTTCGTGTTCACGCCAGGGAATTAGCCATTTTATTTTAATCAGGAAAAGAGGTCAAGCTGCAGCGCCTTCCTCCCGTTACACAGGGTAGTTTTCTCCGCGTGGGGGAAATCGAAAGGCTAGAGTAGGAAGAATAGGACATGGCTCAATCTTCGCTGAGTCGACGACATAAGAAAAATAAGAAAGAATGTATGTTCACCAAGCAGTTACCTTTATTCTCTTATTTATTCCCTTTAGCACAAGGCTCGAACCCAACCCGCACCAGATGAAAAGGCCCTACTCGGTAACGCCAGTAGCAACGGATCTCGCCTTTTTCTTTATGATGGATATGACCTACCGGTAGGAAATCCCATAGACAGTCTTTTAACTGTATGAGCGGTCCCTTGGGAAAAAATTTTTGTTGCCATTGGGAAAGAAGTCCTTTCCGTAAAAGCAGGCGGAAACCTTAGGCTGGGCCTTGAGCAGGATCCTACTCCTATTCCTTATTCCCGGCAAGATTCTCAAGAAGGCTTGCTTTAGGGCGAGACAAGAGCTTTCTTTTCTTAAAAGCGTTCGACCCCGCCTTTACTCTTCGGGTCATAAGCCTGATAACTTTTTCTAATTGCTAACAGCCGACTCGCTTCAGAGCACTGAGTGAACCATACATATTTCTAATATTTTAGTTACGGAATGAAGTCATAATCAGAGGAAACAAATCACTTCCGAAGCACAAGTCAAGACTACTAAACTATATTCGATAAAGAAAGCAAGTACACCGCTGATATCCTTTTTCTCGTAAGCCATAAGTCTCATGAAAAAGAGAATTCCCTTTTATTAAGTAAAGGGTATCATCAGCAAAAATCTTAATTCAAAGGTTAGACCCGGTTCGCGCTGTTGTTCACAAATAGCTAGTTAACTTTCCAGCTATGCTACTCTATACCCTGGGAACCCCTGTTTGGTCAATTCATGTAGTTTCCCCGAAGTTGCTTAAAAATTCTCGTGTGGAAAGTCAGTTTAACTAAGAAAACGGCACTATGTCCGAAAATTGCGGAGCGATAGAAAGCCTTTAATTAAAAATGCACATCTAATTTGGCAAGTTATTAGGATCCCCAACGGGACAGCAAACTATGTCTTCGACTCTGGAACAACCTAAGATTTGGATTTACGATCCGAGATTCTCCCCTTTTAACCTTTAAATAGGGTAGAAAAATTCTTTCCTTTGATCCTTTCCTATAACTAGCCTTCGAACCTGTAAACTTATTTACCCTATAAGACCTACGGAACGAAGACTACACTCGCTACACTCAATGCAGCCTTTAAATCAACGGAATGGTAGGCAGAGTTCACCCAAGGAGGTATCTCAGTAAAGGACGGGTCGAGATCGAACAGTTGAATTTGCTTTCAAAAAGAAGAATAAGAAAGGCAGCTTTGCCTCGGGAATAACTCTTAAATTATTACATAAAAGACGCGTAAAAGCAAGACGGGCACACTTCTTCAAATTATCATGAGCAAGGTACAGTCTTTGATCCATGAACAACGTTTCATGAGAAAGGTACGGTGCAAAAGGAAAAAGGGAGAAAAGGAAAGTGAAGAAATATTGCACTCCTTATATTAAGATTACTTTGAGTTCACTCCTTTCCTATTTCTGCTCAGTGAGAAAAACAAAAAGAAAGAAAAGAATCTGACTATGCTTAACAGTGAAACAAAGCAAAAGACCCGGAAATCCTTACTAAGATTACTGGGAAAAGGTAAATTTGAGAAGAGGCATCCATGGGGGAACAACTTTCTTTCGTGAATTCCCTCGGCTCCGCTGGGAAGTTTGTAGCCTTTGAAAGATTAAGGATTGATAGACATTAATTGATGTAAGTCCAATTCGCTAATATCGTCAAAGTAAAGAAGAGTAATTCCATAGGCAAGATAAAAAAAAGGTGGAAAAGACGTCAATTCAGGAACTCTTTTCCTTGTATTTAACCTCTTAGAACCGGTTATTTCGGAACAAACAAAGGTACTGAATTTACAAGTTAAAAAGTCGTTTTAGATCAATCGCGACATGACACACTTGACTTTGACCGAATGCTATCGCTCTGCGCACCTCTTCTTTCATAGAGCTTTAAGTTTAGATTCATATTGCTTGGTAGACGAAACAACTTTGTTGGCACGAACAGACAGGTATGACTTTGGCTCGAAGTGAACTTCTGTCCTCCCCTCAATCCCGCTTGAGCCAACTTTATTTTCCTTGAATTGTCGATGCACAGTGTGCTCTTATTGGATTGGACAGGAAAGCTTCGATGAAATACTCGCCGGTTTTGAATAAGATTTCGTCCATTATATACGCATACTTTTCAAGGTCAGAAAGCCTTTGGCGTAGGACCTTACCTTAATCCAACATCTAGGCTGCTTGTCGAAGCATACACATGAAATTTATGAAATTGCTCACCATAAAAAGATTAAATAAAGGGTAATAGCTGGTCGGATCTTTGATGGATCGTTGCTAACCCGGCGGTCTTTTTTCTTTCTTGATCTCACAAGGTGGGCAAGCATAAGGAATGTTCCAATAAAAACTTAACCAAGTAATTCGCCCTTCCTATACTGTTTCCACGCCTGTAACACGTGTTTTACATTCCGCAGTTTGGGACTTCTCATTGGGGCATACGGTAGAAAGATGAGAAATCAGTAGTACAAAAGCTCCCGATGGCATAAGTTGAGTGGGCGATCATAATTTAATACTTAACTTATAGGTAACGAGTAATTTTACCAAAGATAGCTATTAATTTGCATCAAAAGCAGGATATACTTGCTGCCGGTTAACGTATACATCATCCGCTCCAAGCACGGTTGCTACTGAGGTTCATCCCTCTCCGAATGGTCAAGCTCACTCTTCTGCTTTTAAAGGAATTATATCCTTCTTATTGGGTACACAAAGCATTCTACCCAACCCATAAAGTTTCAACCCCGCTGTGGCACTTGGTTTTATATGATCGTGTAGGACTTCCAACCAGTGCAAATTTGGATTGAGGATTCCTATTCCTCCCTTTCTTCTCGATTGAAAGAATTCTACCGCTCTTGCTGCTGTCCTTTTCTTCGGGAATCCACTTTCTTATAATGAGGGTTAGGCTAACGTAATTTTCTTGTTTAAAAAAAAACATGACACTGGCTCTCGTCTCTTTCCATAGACTGACTATTCAATAAAAGAAAAATATATCTGAAAGAGAACTAAGACCACGGCTCAAAGAGTCCAAAGTTCAAAAGAAGACTCTTGTTGCCGATCCCTTAAAACACATTTCGAGATGAGTCCAGATGAGACTGATTGTCAGAATGAACCGAACTCGGACCATTTGGTTTGGGAAGAAAGGATCCATCATAAACACGGGTATAAACCCCTTTTTTTAAAACTAAGCTACAGCTAAATCTCAATCTCGATAAGACCCCCCGCAGTTCTCAAATCTCATTAGCGTTCGATTCTATTCGTTACGCAATCTCAAAATAACTAAAAAATTTTTAAATCATTAAAAAAGCAAAGACAGCATGTTGATTCGAGTGGTGAAATACTAGTGGAAATTACAAGGACTCGTATTTTAAGTAATCCAATAAATCTACTAAATGTGTTCGTATTATTTTCTTTTTTCAAAGATTGAAAACGTTAAATAAAGAATAAAAGCGTTAATTAAATTTCTTTATTTCGGGAAGTTTACTTGATAGTGTAAGGGCGAAGCACACCAAAAGGAAGACCAAGAGCTCGTATCATGCCATATCCTTTTCCTTATGACAGAAATCCACTATATTGTATTTCTTGTTTGTCCGCTTTCTCATTCAAAACCTTCCTCCTTGTTTATGCGAATAGATTTCGATCCCACCTTGGTTTTTCTTTATAGGCCTCTGTTCTACCCTCCTTTACGTGGCTAGTTCAGTTTACGATAAAAGGACGTCGTATCCATAGGAGCGATTAGGTAGTATTGGGTAAAACTTGTCTTTATACTAAATATAAGGAACGGGAGCAAAGCTTGCCTGGACCAATCATGAGTCTCCTACCAGAGCTGCCAAAGCGGGAGACTCTTCACCAACTCCTAGACCTACACGCAGCGGACAACCAAGCAGCGCATCCACGAAAGAAGAAGGAGAACCTGACCTCGAGCGTTAGTGAGAGTAAGATATGTGGGTCCGAGGAGATCATCGGTAGACGGGAACCTTATAACTTATGATCTCTACTCGTTAAGCTTATGAGCGCTAGCAGGGCAATGAAAAAAGAGCACTGGAAAGTAAAATAACAACTCACCAGGAAGGAGAAAATATCCTCTTTTTGATCAACTTTTCATTTCAATAAAAGCATTCCTTATTTGACTATAAATAGCATAAAATTATGATCATTAGATCTTAAAGAATCTACGGCAGCTAAGTTCACCTTGTATATAAGAAAATATGGATTTTTCTGAAGTTTTTACCACCCTTAGACCTTTCTAAGCATCCCCTTACCTTTCTCTTTTTTTTTTTCTTTGCTCTATATTCTCCTAAGAAAAAGGTACTTAAATAGTAATAGTTAAGGTTTTTATCAAGCTTCGATCAGAAGCTTTTCTGAAGCCTTGGACAAGGCAAATCAATATAAGCCTGAAGCACCTGAATCCGGGGCATCCGCTGATGATGAAAAAGAAGATGTTCAAGAATCTGATGAAGCAACAGCATCCGATGGGGGAATCCTCTATGTAGGGTCTACCTTTAAGATCTTCGATCTCTTTTTATAGAAACCTTGAAACAACATATACAAGAAGTTTAAAAACTTCCGCCAACGTAGATAGTATAGCCAGCCACACTTCCCTCTCCCTAGCGCGGATGCGTATCTGCCTAAGAAGAGAGTCGATAATGTGATCGGCAGATCCATCCCCTAAGTCCTCAAGTTCCTAGCAATCCAAGTGAGGTGGTTTTCGACTTCGCATCTTCTTAGAGGTTCTACTGTAGTATTCGGAACGAGCAAGTCAGGTTACGGAACGGGAGTAGAACATGTTAGGCTCAGTCTCTTTCCTTACGAGTTGCGATTCATGTCGGATCGAGAATCCCTTACTTAAAAGTTTTCATTCATTCCTTTTTGAACCTATTAAGAAAAAGCAAAGTGAACTGCCTTTGATGACTTAATCCGAACCCACTTTTTTAGCTTTTGGGCGAAGAGTAGTCCTCATGATTGAGAAAAGGAATTCACAAGATTTAATACATAAAAAAATCCGTGTCACTATCATCCATAGAACGAGCGAAGGAAGCAAGTGAAACGAGCGGAATACTTGGAACGATCCAGCTATTAGCCCCATTTTTTTAAAGTAGCGAGTGTAATCCATGTATGTAAGCAATTTTGTTCCAAGCTGACATTGCAGCGCTTCTTTGGCAGCTGTTGAAGTAGATGCCTGGAAAGAAAGGGCTCTCTCTTAGAATACAAGAGCCAGATGCGGTAGTTCCTATGGTTTACCGAAAGAGTTTTATGAATTTGCCAAAAGTCAAAGAAAAGAATTAAGATGATTAGATCAGATAATGCTTTGGAATTTGAGGATCTAGGCTGTCAAGAGTTCTTTGCTTCAAATGGGATTATTCAGCAAACATCCAGAGCAACCTATACTCTACTCTATATATCATGCTTCCCTTAGCTAGCATTTTTTCTTAGACTGAGATTTTGAAAAGGCTTATGAAGAAACAATGCAACAAGACAAGACATAGCGCCTCCCAACTCCCAAGCATGGACGGCATCATCACATCAGAAAGCGGCATAATATGCGAAACTGAAGACATTCGGTTGAGTTGAAGTGGCATGGCATCGTTTACCCAAAAAGCCTAATCAAATTGTTGCGACGTGCTTTCTTTCTGGGCGTAGTCAGTTCTTCGTATAACTTATGTCTTTCTAAGAGAATCCACATTTTATGCCTTTTCAAAATCAATTACGCGATCTCACAATGGATTTCTAATAAGTAGCAACTCAAACTAAGGGAAGAAAGCGGGTCCTCGTTTGGAGCAACAATCCTATGAGCAAGTTCAGGCTAGTGAGGCTTTATCAACAAAAATCTTATCTTTAGCCGACGCTCGTGGTGTAGATGTAACTTTCCTTATATTATAAAAAGATTAGAAAAAGGATTGTGGTCATCCTTGAACCCCTTGTATAGTAAATGAAGGTTATGGGGTATACAGCAAGCTTATGAGGACACGGGGCTAATATCCAAACCAAAAGGATAAAGGTTTAGCCAGCTCAAGATTCACTTGCTGAGATTCAATGCATATTTTCCTGTGTAGTCTAAGTCTAATAAACTCACTAGCTCAAACCCGCTGTCCAGAAGAACCAGAGTTAGAAGAATAAGAAAGGGGGGAAAAGCTCTATTATAGCGACCTAGCCCTTAACAATAGAAGTTCTTAAGAAGGACGATGCCTTCAATACGTAAGTATATGGAGCAACAAGACATTCGACTTGGTAGATCTGGATGCGGCCAAGTAAGTGTGAGTCCTCTCTCCTAGGGGATTTTTACACAAAACGCCCCAAAAACACCAAGTGGAAAGCCAATTTCAGATGGGTGAGTAGTAAACTCTAAAAAGAAAAGTACCTTCTTATTCTATCCTATATGCTGCCCTTTATAGTATGCCATGAACAAGATGCCTATTTCAGCACTCAAAGAAGAAAGCTACTGGAAGCGCTAAAGAAGAATGAATAACTAAGAATTATTCGCGAATGATAATGGCATCCGCTGCAGCTGAGTGGATAGTTAGAAAGAAAGGGCTTTTCTTCAAGGGGATATGGGGAAGAGTCTCGACCGGGATACGTGCTCATTCTAATGCTCGAGTAAGATAAAGCATATAAAATCATAAGCAGTAAGCTTCTAGCCAATCAGAAGAAAGAGAGAAAAAGGTGCAATTCGTTTAGGACTTCTCGTGATTGGATATAAAAAGAATATACCAGGACTTTCTTATGCCCCAGGGCTAGATCATTAACCGGGCTATAGTAACTCACTCCGCGGTAGAATAGGAGTAACTTAGTATAAGTATGGTTGTTATCCTATTATCTTAATATAAGCTTAATGTATATGGGCTTTCGCCGGGAATAGAAGGATTAATTGCTAGTGTTCATTGCATTGGAGATCCTTGTTACTTTTTTTTAGGTATAGATATACACATATCTTTCTTGGTTGGGCGGGGTATTAGTTGAAATGGTTCGAATCTCTTATTCTCCAGAGAAACCTTCTCCAATACAGAAAAGCCGTTGTACTCCTCTCTTTTTTTCCAATGTAATAATCTGATCAAGCAAAGCAAAGGGTCTATCTAATAAGGATGCGGTCGAAGCTTTGATCTAGGACGAAGTCGTAGTGGTAGTGATCGTGGATCTATAATACAATAATATAATAAGCATTAAATTGGATTGCATGAATCTCAGTTAGATGAAGATGGCACTTAAATTCCTCACAGCAGACATACTATCTTTAAGACTAGCTTCGCTAACCCGCACACAAATTTTCTTTAGCCAGAAATAGGGGAATCCCGTTTTCCAATACAAAAAGAGAAAGCTCCTCTAGTAACGACGTCGTATGGCTAAGACTGCATCTCGTACCTGCTTTGGCTCTAAGGTTCTTAGCCTCTCACAGCCTTCTTTACCTATCCCCTCTGCACCCAATAGGAAGTTTCTTAATCTGAGGTTAACAATGACAATTCTCTTTCAAAGACTGGGCCTCGTTTGTAATGGATCGATCAAGTAAGTCGACTACTTAAGTTCAATGGGTCTCGCTTTCTCAGGGCTTTTTTACCTTTACTATAAAGGGTAAATGCGGGTAGTGCCTTGTTGGATCTAAATAGAAAGCAGCTTGTTCAAGGGGCCCATAGTTAATTAAAACACATACGATACATAATCTAAGAAAGAGCCATCTCATCTCTCGTCGGGGATAGAATAAAGACACACTTCTCCAAATTCTTAAGAAAAAGAAAAGCCGGGGCAAGGCATCATAGGGAATTGTAAGAAGACCAGTAGTAGCAGTAAACGGAGTTGGACTTCCTGAGTAAGTTTATTCTTAAAAGAAATCTGACATTCCATAGGAATGGAAAATGAACAACTGCCGACATCAAAGTGAGAAAGTCCGTAATTGAGTGAAATAGAACCTAATTCCCCAAGCTAATTGCCTTTCGATTTAAAAGGAAAAAAAAAAGAAGCAAGTTAATAAAGTAGTGCAAAAGGGAGTAAAGTCAGTAAAGTGCCCCCGGGAAGCATCAAAGACGAGGAATCCTACAAGTGGGCAGGTAGATCTCAGTTGTCCTTTGGAAAGAAGATGCAAGTCTTGTCTATATATTATAAGCACAAAAGTGAAATCGCAACGCTCAGTCTACCGCTTCAGGTCAATTAAGTGAGTTAACAACGTGTGGTACGGTCCTAAATAGGAATGTCATGGTTTCATTCTTAATAAGCTGTGTTCAGTACTATCTATAAAGGCAATAAGGAAAGACCTTTCCACTTATATATAAGAGAACTAGTAGGTTAGAATCGAGATATATGGTACAAGGACGAAAAGTGGGTGCTTGTGCTGCTTGTGTTGTCTTTTGCTTGAAAGAGAGACTCTCATCTAGTTACCGGACACTGGGAGGATTAGTCATTCTTAATTGATTTATTGGCGCTTGATCAGATATATTCTCATCCTTTGCATAAGAGGGTTCTTCTCGAGCTTTGATTCCAGAGAAAGACAAAGAAGTTTGTGTGTTGTACCTTTCTCCGCAAGATGCTTTATTCTCAATAAGTTAATGAGATAAACCGCGCATAGCGGATCCAGTTTGATTTATATATAAAGATCCTTAAACCAGCTTTCATAGGGATTCATATATTTTAGTAGAGTAATATTTTAGTAGAGTAAAAGACGCGTTCTAAGTGCTTGTAGCATCAAATGCTTCTGTTGCAGCCCCCAGTGATTTTTTTTTTGAAGTGAGTAACTGGCGCCTTGTTGTTATAATTAGAAAGCTAGCCTTACTTTTTTTTAGTAAGATTCGTGGTGATTGGGATTTACGGCTTGCAATAATAACACACAGAGTCTATCTATGTGCCCGAACCGAGAATCCAAATGCAATAGACGTCAGAACAGACTTCAAACTCAAACATAGGGTAAAGAAATTCCTAGTTTTATAATAAGACTATTGCTAGTATAAAGACTCATGTCATCTGATCCCATTCCAATGTAGTAGTTAGGTAGTAGACTCTTCCAAACTCATTATAATCAAATGCTTTGTGACTGCGTCTTGGTCAACCGAAGCTTCGTCGTCCGGCCTGCAATGTCCTCTGTAATGTCTTTTTATAAGTGTCAAGTGTCCACCACACCTATTTCGTATAGTCGTTTAATGCTTCTTAGTTAAGCTTGTAAGATGAACCCTTTCTTTTACTAGAATCTATCTCTAATGCCAATTAGAAGTTCGGAGTGACACTGACTCGACTACACTATAGTATAGGGAGAAAGGATTTAATATAAGAGATGGAAAAGAGGCGCACTTTGCTAATATACTCGTCTTTATATTATAAAGAGACTTTAGCTCGCCCCAATACGGTTGATGAGTAAGTTAAATCATCTATTACTCCTCTATAATGAATAACGGGAATATGAAGGGAGCACACGCGTTACTTCACTTCTTTCTACGTCTTTACCTACAGACACAGCTATTGTTATATTAGACCCGGTTTAATTGTTATAAATCAATCATTCTTATAGATCTAGTTGGGGTTTTAGAGCTCTTAACAACCGGCTCGTAACAGCCACTCACGATGAGGGAATGAAATGGTCTCGAGCAATGGTGTGAGAGAATCAGGGGTAGATTGGGCGTTAGCGAGAGAAGGCGCTTCCATTCTTATTATTATAACATAACATATACATACGTATAAATAACAACATATTAGTTAGAACATAAAGCCCTGTGTATGAGCATTAACTATACCTATTCTCATAGCTATCCGCTGCTCGGCATAGGAAGTGTCAGTCTCTCGCCGGTTAATCCCTCTATGATATAAGCATCCATCTCAGGCTCATAGCCGTATAGAGCTCTTTGATTAATATGTAGTTGTAGTTACGGCTAATTAAGTATATTCAGAAGTTTAAACAAGTCCCCTTTTCGTCATAGGATGATATCCACCAAGCTAGTGGTATACCTTTCATACCTCAAACCTCATAAAGTTTTTTCTACTAGATCAATCAGCGTCAAGGATGGTAGCTAAAGATCGGGATAGAGATAAGACACTGTGGTGAGCTAACCGAGTTGTTTTAAGAAGCTAAGGCTTGACTTTTAAAAAGAAAGCGTGTAAATAGTGTCTCTTAGTAAGAGATGGGGCCGAGGCTCCATACTGTAAAGCAGAGTGCACGACAAGAGAATCTCTATCATTCAAATATTACCATTCCCGCAAGAAGAAATAAAGACAAGGATCTGGCTTGGCTGGATCTTCGGATCATAACAATTACATTGTTAAGGACAGAAGAGAAAGAATCGAAAAAAAAAAAGTTAAAAGAAATTTAAGGGCTTTGGATCAAGGTCCCCAGACAAGATGCCAGTTTCATTAACACCAAATTTACCTGTTATAAAGGATTCAAGCCATCTTTGACTTCTTCCCGTATTCTCTCGAGCTAGTAAACTTCCTCTACTCATTAAGATTGCTTGTATTCTTCGTTCTATCCTAGAGAGAGTCTTGTTGTTGTAAGGTGTCACTTAGGCTAGCGGCTCTTTTTCCAATCAAATGAAAAGCACCGGTTCCACAGAACATACATTAAGGTGTCACTTAGGCTAGCGGCTCATAGCTAAAGTCGTGGTACGGTAGAGCCTTGTAAGAGATAGGTAGTATATATAATACGGGATGAAAAGTCAGGGCAATCACGGGAATGTTCTAATGTAGAAAGAGGCTTCCTTAACTATACTTTGAATGACCTAGAGTATACTCTCCTATATAGATTTTAAACTGTGGTGAATATACTATTACATTAACTTGTATGGCTTAAGTCGCATCGCACCCATCACATCCGGATGAGAAGAAGTTTCTAAAATGGCTCTAGTATAGGAATCATTGGCTGCTTAGTGAGTGTCTGGTGAGCCTGGTCTTACCTATGACTTTGTACAACGTTAAGACTGAGTCTGCTTTGCCCGTGTATCCTTGTCTAATGGATCTTCTTTCCTGTAGTAAAGAAGCAGCTACTGCACCTTTTCTCAGGAAAGCCCCAAATCTTTTTTATAAGACTAATTGGTATAGATTGTTGCTTCCTACAGATGAATAAGGCACAACAAGAATCTAAAGTGTAAAGCTGGCATTCTACCGTATAACGCATGACATATCCGAAACAGCTCCCGCGGATCCAAAAAAAAAAGCGGCGAAATTTTAAAAATAGGGGACGTTTATATAACAGAAAAGTCTTATCCAATAATTCTATAACTATAAGGTCTTACTTCTTGGTCAGTTTCTTTCTTAATTAGCTGGCTAAGCCTGTAAGACTTTTAATTCAACCACTTCGGCCCCATCTGTCTGAGATGCGCATTATGCTTATGCGACCTAAGAATCCCTGAAGTAGTTTGCTGAGATTATGAGAAATAGAATATAAAGACGAAGACAAAAATTACGGCGAGTAATAGGTATTTGGCCCTTTATGGTATGGAAGCTAATCCCGATTCTGCCATACTTAGTAGTAGAGACTCATTCCGCGTAAACTAAACTGGCCCATCTTATCTTATGAGGAAAGAGCAATCTTACGTCGTTTGAAGCTAGATAGTCGGTCAAAAGAAAAATTCTTCTTGTTTGGAAAAAAGTAGTAGTGTCCTTTCATCTCGCCCCTAATAATAACAACAAGGTCGCCCCGATTTCATCCCTTGGTCGAAACAATCCCATACCTCCCTTTCCACCAGCAACTGCTTCATCTGGATCTAACTCATCATCCGCTTCCGTTTTTCTTCTTTATTGTTTGTCCAGTTAGACAGAGTCGGTCATTTATATTAGAACTCTTTTGTTCTTTCTTTTTGCTGAACTATCTTTCTTTCGTAAAATCTTTCATAAACGTGCCCAAACTCTAGTAGTATTTTGCAGAAAGAGATAGGGCTATAACTCTTCTCTCTGTGCTCTTTCGGTCAAGGAAGTCAGCTTCCCTCCCCTACACTCATTACACTCACTGCTTTATATGTTTTTAGTCAGTTTCTTGCTCTGACAAGGTATCAAGGCAAGCAAGGTCCATCTCTTGTTAAGTGGTTCAGTCTTAAGAGCGAGAGTAATTATATATAAAGAGTACCCGCGCCTACCTACCATCAGCTAAAGCTCCAGCATCAACTGCGTCTTCATAATCAGCAATGACCGCCTTTGTTACATATATCATCCCTGCAACTGCTCCAATCTATTCCCGAGAAGATGCTCCTATGTATGCCATAGCTTTTTGTTTTATTCTCCTGCTCTATGTTCTTATAATAGTTAGTAATGCTAATGGTTGTTCTGTAAAGACTTCGTTTTCATCTATATCAACAACAAATGCTTCCTTTGGCTTTGGAACTACTTCTCTTCTCCTATTGTTCGATCTCTTTCTCCACCATAAGGCAAAGCCTGAAATGGCTATAACTTCTGGATCCGCCACCACTATTACTGTTTTTTCGACTTGATTATTTTAATCTGGAAAGAAGACTGAACTTCCTTAACTTTAATATATTTAATGGAACTTAAGAATCTATAGTACTCGGAATATTGCATTATAGTATAAAAAGAATGAATTAGACCTACCCTCACCCTTACCTAAATGGGACGACTTTGCTGCCATCTTTTAGAGGAAGATGAAGTGCTTTAAGGAGCGGCACGGCATGAATTCAAGACCGAGACCCGCATCCGCGGATTACTTTTTTTCCAAGTTAACCCCTCCCTTCTCTATCTATTGTACTATTGTGTATTGTGGGCTTGGTTTCAACCACAACACTTGCCGGATAATTAAGCGTGGGCGCTTGCCTCGGGTAGCAAACTAAACTCAAAAAAAAATTAAGATTAAGGTATAAAGTAACGTATGTGTTATAGTAAGAAGTCTGGTGTCCTAAGAAAAGAAATCCAGGGTATTTCCTATTCTTCTAGCCGAGCTCGCGATGAACAGCGCATCCTCTCCTTACTTAGTTAGTTATGTTATTACCTTATGTGAGATGTAAACAACAACCTGAAACAGCAGCATGAGCCTAATGTGAATTGAAGACGCTTTAGAAGAAGTCAAATTTGATAAGTACAGCAGCTACAGAGGGTACATAAACAGTGTCAACGGTCAGATGCAGAATAAAGAGATACAGCCACCTATATAGTGGAAGGGGTGTCATCGGCCTTTTCTGATCTATCAAATTCCTTATTGCCGAACTCCCTTATAGAGTCTTTTAGAGACAGAAAAAGATTTAGTTGATATCGTATGAGATAAGTAGTAAACTGGATCTATTTATATCTTATCAGATGAATTAAGAAGGAAGAATTTCTATTAAATAATAGCTGTGACTGACACACCACCTGTTGGCATTCTTCCAGCCGATTGCCTCGTCCGAGAACGTGGTGCCCCATTAAAGGAACTATTCTACATCTTCATATCGTCTTTTGCTTTACGCTAGCAGCGCTAGAGCTAGAACTGTTGTTGAAAGCTGTCCGGGGAGTTTAAAGCGTCATGTCTTTATCCTTTTCTTGAAGTTGCTCCCAAGCAGTAAAGTCGCTAATCAGCCTTTCACATTCGGGACTCTCGTCATAATTAGATTGGTTTAATGGCATTTTAAGAACTTCATAAGGTTGACTTTGCACCACTCGCGTCAGGTTCATCTCCAATGCCAGTGTCTGATAGGTCTACTATTCTTTTCTTTCCGGGACCGCGTGTGCCCATTCCGGCACGCCCTTCTCTTGGCCATATGCCTCCCTACCCTACTATTTATTCTACTAGCAATTTTCTATATTCTAGTACTATAGAATAGGCTGCGAATAGTTTTAAACGTCTTTCGCCCTAGTGCGTATAGCGAGTATTCTCTTGAATTTTTAAGAGGAATTCTATACGTTCTCAGTGAACCCGATGATATCCCCATTTTTTTTTTGTTTTGTAGTCAGTCTGAGAACTCCATGCTTGTCTTCCGCATGAGAGTCAATCTGGTTATACCTTACTTTGCTTGTATCTGTCTGCTCCTTTATGTCGATGACATCATTATCACCGGTAAGTCTTTCTCAAACCTTCACCTCCTCCTTGGTATACAGGGGGTACGCCCAACGGGGGGTTTTGTCTTATCACAACAATTCTTATCACAACGCATATAGATTCCTACCTTCTTTACTTTAACACACACTCAAACACCTGTCCTAGGCTCCTCTTCTTTATGTTTTTATGGGGGAGAGAGTGGGGCTCCCCCACTGCTGGTGAACTCTTGACTGATGATCCTACCGAGTACAGTATCGCAGTATGTTTAGTTCTTTACATTACATCATATATAAAGTTGGTGCTCTTTATTGACTATGCCCTTGACCTTGCTCCCATACCCTCGCCTTAGTTCACTTTGGAGAGGGAAAGCCTCGACAGGATTGAAACTCTAATTGGAACAAGATTTGAGGATTCCCAATCTTAGAAGGGATTACGAAGTGCCAACCTACCTTAAGAAGGATTTCTTTTAAAACTAGAGTTCATGTTCAATTTAAAGTTAACAATAAAGCACCTGCCTCATCAGCCCCCCTTTTCTTTTTCGTCTAGATTATCTTGTACCAATTGCCCAAGCATCGAAGTTCGAACCCAAGCCAATGACTAGCGGGTCTTTCTGATTTTAATCACTTTTTCGCCCATAAACAGGAACTTCTTTCCTACGCGGGAAGCGTAGCCATAGAATGATTCAATTAAAAAAAGGGAGCCCAAAGTCATCCTTTAGAGGCATTATGTGCGAACAATACCAGTAGAATAGAATAAGGAGAGTAGTTGACGTCCGTTATTGAGTGATCAAACCAATGCAATCAATCGGCCCGGTCATTCGAAGGGATAGGTTCGCTAGATATAAATTTTTAAACGGGAGGGGGTCAGTCATCTCTTTATTCTGGCAAGATAAGGACTTTACGCTATAAGCCTCTTATATATTATATTACAGGATCGGGGACTACAATCCAATCAGTCCACCCGGAACCCTATTGAGTAGGCAAAGGCAAACTGCAAGGCTTAGCCGCATCCTATGTTACATTATGATCTGAAGGACTACTTTTTAGCTATATTAAAGATTAAATTAACGGATAGAGTATAGTCAGAGTATTCTAGTGAAATAATAGAGGTTCACTTGCTGCTAGCATAGGTAAAGGGGTCATCCTTATGCGCATTCTGAGTTGGCCATAAGCAAAGCGGACTACCCATAAAAACTTTTTTAACTAGCACTTAACTGGGGAAGTGCGATTCCAATCTTGTTGTTATTCTCCTTTTTTACCTTTGCAGTTGAATTTTTTCCTAGTATTTGGTGATCTATTCTTAAATAACTCCACCAAAACTTTAATAAAGAGAGGCTGAAGATTGGAACTAAGCTTGAACTCCACTCAAAATTAAGGTTCGGCTTTAGCAATGGGCTTTCTATCTTCAATTCTACAAGAACAAGAAAGCGAGCTAAGGCAGACAAGGTGGCAGCGGCCGGGGTCGACTACCTTATCTGTGAGAAAAAAGCATTTCTCGGGTGTGCTGCTGATAGAGATGAGCGGGGGAGGAGCCAGAAGTGAAGTGCTTTCGTCTTTAAGGGGCGGGATTCCCCGCATGTTGGATGAAATTGCTTAATCCTACCTTGGTAATTTAGAGAAGCATTCGTCCCTTAGTTGAAAGGTAAAACTTGTACCCATGAGATGTTGTCAACTACAGATTCATAGTTTGCTGTCCTTTCTTTTTTATATTTTACTTGCATCCGAGCATTAGAATGCGCGTACTCCCCAACCCCAGCTCCATCAAAAGCTTCTTCAACAGCAAGAGCTTTGTCTTCTGCGTCCGGCTTAAACTCCTTTATAACCCGATCATCAACTTCATCCGCGACGTCTTCCTGCCTATCCTACAGAGCTTCTTTGTCTTCATCGGCGACAGCTTCACGGACGAAACTGATTTAATGGACGTTTCCTCCTAAGAAAAAAAATGCTTAGAGAATAGCGGGCGAGTGTGAATGCGGCGAGCAAAAGAAATGGGTTGAATGATGGTGTAGTGCCGGAGCGAACGCGCGGAAGTATGCAGCGAGTAAGATGAGAGGGTAGAACAGTAAGCCTTTTGACGCATTAAAAGCTTAAAAGCTATGTTGCAAGTAAGGTTGACAGGCAGAGTAGAGGGAGAAAGCTCAACCGAAGAGAGAGGGGACGAAAGAGCGAAGTTCTTTTTGCCAGGTTTGGCTACTATGAGTCAGATTTTCTTTAATAAGTTTCCGGATATGCTTATTTGATAGAATGAGGGTGCATTGAAGGATTGGTTCTGTTCTCTTTAATAGCCCCTAGATTTCATTCATAAGATTTAATGTCAATACTTCCACGGCAGAGTGGGGTTCCGGGGCGAGTAGCTGAGAAAAACGCTTTCTTTTAGATGGCAAAGTAGGATAAAGTCACTCGTTTCGGTAAAGGATAAACATTAAGATACTCGTTTTATATCCTACGCCAGCAAACTCACCATTACTTGTTCCGCTCGTTCGGCACTTCTCTGCTTTGTTTGAAAAGCTCTCGCTAGTGACACTTCCTGCTATAACCACCTTACTCTATGATCGGGGTACGCCCACACTCTCTCGCTCTCCTCGCGGCACCACGAATTGAACAAGCCAATGAAGCGAGTGAAGAATACGTAGCGAAAATCTTTTCTGCCGGGTTGGCTTCCTTGTCTTTGCTTTATATTGATCCCCATTTACTTTAATACTAAGGCTGTTGCAACTGCTTTGGATTTGATTCAACCATTGCATTGAAAAACCCGATGAATCTATCTCAGTAAAAGTCACTGGCACTAATGCATCGAGTTCAGAACCCGTCTCGCCAGCAAATGCTTCTTCGATGTCTTAGGCGTCTCTTTCTTCAACGGAAACTTTCTTAGCCGTAACGTCCAGGCCCAACCGTAGTTTCTTAAATGGGCCCTTCATTCTGCGACTTTTTCTTTAACCTTAGGATTTTGTTTGGGCAGTCCCGCAGTACCTCCTGCTCCCTTGCTTTCACAAGCAGGATCCTTCGGCGTCGATAACTGAGAAGACCCCGCTTGATAGAAATTTTCTCGAAAGACACACTTCGAACCTCTTATAAATAAAGATGAAGTCGACGAAAACAAAGCTCTTTCGATCGATAAAGCTCAAACTGTAATATCAAGAGGTTCACTTGCCTCGCTAGAGTCATAAAACTATCAGAATCAATGAGGTACTTCATAGGTCTCTATGGCTAGCTTCAGCTGGCTCTTTACTCTCTATCTTTCTCGGTACTGCACTTGCTTGCTCATTCATTTCACTAGTTCCTTTCGATCGCTCCTCTCGTTCGTGCGCTCTGTGTAAATAAAATGAAGTAAACTGCCCTAAGAGTAGAGTGCTTTTCTGATCTTATTGATCCATCTTTCTTGATTTAAAATATGTTCCTCTCTAGTACACCAAGAACCCAAGTTCTGTTACAATAGCTTTAGCTGTAGAACGCGCGCTTTAGAAAGCAAGTGGACTTTGAACCCAACCCCCCTCCTACACTCACTGCATTCTTTCGATTGAGCAAGTCCTTTCGTGTGTTTCGTGCCGGTCCTAGGTCAGGTGATTGCTTTGTCCAGCCTTTCTTTAAAGACAGTTCATTTGGATTCAAACCGTCCCTTTCTCGGGGTTCATTAGTAGCTTCAATTGCCCTCATTTACTAAGGCTGCGGCATATACAATTTGAAGACAGGTCATCTCTCTCTCTTATTGGACTTCTTTGCAAGAACGAGCTTTAGCAAAAGAAGGGTCACAAGCAAAAAAAAGGGCTAGCGCACGAAGCTCCTCAATTCAATAGAGGGAACAAGCCTCGTACTTCTCTTCGGCTTCAATTCCTGCGTCTACTGAGGTTCATTCGACCATTTTAGTAAGATATCTTACTGCTTGCTTTCTAACAAGCAACTTTCACACCACATCCGACTTTAGGTCAAGGGCAAAGTCTTCAGAAAAAGAAACTTCTGAATAGGCGGACTTCTTGCTTCCATACTTCCTTGAAATTCTTGTCTTAAACTAGTTGAGGAATGAACTAAACTTGTGCGCCTAGGCTAGGAGTCTTGCTTGGCAAACATTCTCTCAGAGCTCACCTATAAGAAAAAAGAAATAAGGAGAAAGCTTCGATCCTTTCAATCAAACATCGGAAAAAGACCCTGGCTTCATTCGAAGATTAGACGTTCAATATTAATCATAGACGAACCCGGGGGCATAAGGAAATGAATCCTATGGTCAGGCAACGAGTATAATACCTTTTGTTTTTAAAATAGAATAGAGACGAGCCCGTTAGTGAGCGGGCTGGCCAGTGAACTAATACAATATCATATGATTTTCAAAAAGCAAAAGAAGGATCTAAGACTTGTGCGAAAAAAGTCATACAATAGGACCGGCTGAACATGCATTCTTTCTCTTCCCACTCTCTTAGCTTTCTTACTAATTTCTTTTAAAAAGCAGGCTCACCTTTCCCGAGTCACCTTCTTGCCTAAGATTTGTATGAGTCTCCGAAACGTGAACAAAAAAACAGGGTCGGATTCCCATTAACGCCCACACGTGCCAAAGCTTTTGACTGACGCCAAGACAGCGAGCCAATGAAAATTCCTTTATATAATTTTTCGTATCAAACTAGTAAACTAGGAAGAAACCTCAAGGATCAATCTTAGGAATGGGGGAGAATAATCAAATTAAATTGAGAAGCCCTCTTTTAATTGAGCGCTAAGCAAGCCCACTCGGGTCGCGAACTCAAATTTGATGCCAAAGGATAGACCGAAGAACCCCTACTGTTCGAAAGACCCTAGAGAGAAAGTTTTATTGGCAACTACTGGAGAAGAAGAAGTAGCGTCAATCTACCAGATTCATGTGAAGCTTTATTATCTTCCTTACTATATGATAAAGGAAGTTCTTCAAACTTGCATTAAGTGAAGGAGAGTGCTGGCCATTCCATTTTTTCAAGAGGTATTTAACGACTTTGCTGCCAAATTCTAATGCTTTAAGAAAAAAAGAGCTCTGCCTTTTTCAAGGGATATTCTTCCACATGTGATGTGGCTCGGAAGATTAGACCAATTGACAAGAAATCCCAATATGTGGAACCATACCGATCTTTCCTTTCCCATTTCTTCTTTATAGAGATAGGACAATCTTCTGACTTTAAGGATTTTGGTCAAATACAAGCTAGAATCGTCACCTTTAAGTCAGAACGAGGGCAACTCGCATTTACTTTTTAGAAAGCAATTCCGCGCCCCCTTGACAAGCCTTTTCTTCCCCCGCGGAGCCTACATTCCCCTCTTTAGAATCTGAGTCCTTGCCCGCAGTAATTGCTGCCCTGGAAATGCCTTCCTCACTAAGAAATGGAGTCCTCGGGAACAAGCGTCTCTTACTCAAAGGAAGGGTACTGACTGCCATAACAGTGGTCACTGCCGTCTTTTGACTTGATTCACGAGCCAAATGGAACCCCCTTTCCTAAGTTACGGAAGATAAATACGAAGATGAATAGCCAGCCAACAAAAAAGATTAACTTTTTTATGAACTTAACTTCCTAATCAAATGCTAGCTTGCCCCTTTAACCCCCAAAGGGACTATACTCGCTCCTAACTTCTTACTATGGGCATCTTTCCAAAATAGAACTGACTTTCTGAATGAATGAACAATGTTCTTATTCGCTAACAGGCTCGTTTCATCCCATATATTAGAAGGTCGCTCTATAAGATGTGCCAGCATTCTATAAAAGAAATTTAAAATGCTGTTTCACATTTTAAATTGAGCTTGACTTTAGAAGCATTTCTTCCGTGGATCTTTATTCTTATTCCATTATTTAGAATTCTTCTATTATAATTAAAGCAAAAAGCTTTAAGTTTAGTGATTGATATCAAAGAGATAAAGGTGGGGTTCTTTTCTTTTAGGAAGGGATCTGGGGCTTTGTTCTTAAGAACCCCCGAAAGTTTATGTCAGTATAGGCCCGAGCCCGACTACTTAAAGGCAAGGATATCGGCGTCTTCTAAGCTAGCTTTCCTTGAAAAAGTTTTGTTAAAATTTGCTGTACCAGAACCCATTCTATATGGATTTGATGCCAACCTAGGCAGTCCCGGCCTATATCTAAAAGGGTCTACCTCTTTTGATTACGCTCCCACTTATTTAAGTCAATATTGGAAGTTTCCTTGATCTCGTAAATCCTTATTAAACCCCCTTAATTAGGGTGAGAAAGGCGTCGGATGTGACGGAATGGATTGAAGTATGGAGGGATCCCCAGGGCAAGGGCTCCCCTCTTTCTTTTCTTAGTCGTCTCTCTTGGGGGGGCTGGGATTAAGGTACAGGGGGGCTTTGGCTAATCCAGAACTAGAACACAAAGCCAAAGCATTCGAAGCCGGTAGCGTATAAGGTTGTGGACGTAGTAGACGTGGCAGCTGATGCCGATGTTTCAGTTTTTTTTTTCTTGGTGAAAGGAAAGTTCCTCTTATATAATAGACCTGGAAGATTTTACCAATGGAAGGACCCTGGCTTGACACCTTGGCATCGATCGGTCAAGGAAAGAGGTTTGCTTCTTTCCAAAGCATTAAATTTAAAGTAGTAGGGACGACTCCCCCCTTAGATGATAAAAGAAATAGCTACATCCGAAACAGCAGCGGATAAAAAAAGAAAAAGTAGAGGGTAAGAAGCTCAACTGTTAAAGAGAGGGGGCAGCAGCAGTTCAAGAAGCTTTATAGTGGATCGTGGGAACAAAGATCTTCTTATGTATAGGGGCCCTGAACCTAACCCTGGCCTTGACGTAGGCCCTAGGTTATACATCTATAGGATAGAAAGGGGATTCATATAATATTATAGTACCCATTTATGACAGTTATAGTCTTTATTGAATGGTCGAGTATGATTTCAAACTTATTTCGATAAGCCAATAAAATAATAAGAAAAGCAAATCAAAGGCGACGTAATAGAAAATATCCAACACGTCTCACTTCTTAGAAAAAAGGACTCAAGGAGTTTGTCCGTTCTTGGTTGTTGATACTAAGACCATCATGTACGATGGGAGTGATCTAGCTCGGCAAAGTCTAACTAGAAAGAGAAGTAGGCCCAACCTGTGAGACTTCTATGAACAAAGCAAAGAGAATATTTGACGAGTATGCCTATGATCCTTGTTTAGGAGTCGAGGCAGTTGATGAGTAACAACTCTTTGAATCCTCTCTTTCATAGGTGAGTGCTATCGTATAATAATACGTGCCGGCAGCCTAACTTTCTTTCAAATATCGGTTTAGAAGCCTCCTTAAGGGGGCGCATAAGTAACCTGGAAAGCGTCGCAAGCCTTTTTTTATTCTTTTAATTAGAAATTAGAACAAAACAAGCTCAAAGTGAAGCAAAATAATACATTTCATTGACATATATAAGAACAAGAAAATTTAAGCTAACAAAGAAGAGGGTCAGTTTGCTTAACACATCTACTTTTCTTCCAATCTTTATGCCCAGTAAGAAAGGAAATGAGAAAGAGTGTGAGATGGCCTCTAATCGTCTGTAAGCAATACAGCGCAAAAGCAAGGCTTTCTAAATCACTAAAAACGTACAACCACCTTAAAGCATCTCTCAGTTTAGATCTCAGTTTAGAGGGATAGGTAAATTCTTCGCTAACTCTCAGTTTGAACTTAAAACGCAGAAAAAAGAAGAAATGCCAGTCATTCCTAGATGAGGGACCGAGAACTTCAAGCAAGTCTCACTTAGGCAAATGAAGGTAGAACCTTCGGGCGAGGCATTTTTCTTAGAATCTTAACATATAGAATTCTAACTTGCAATTGAGTCAGAAGTCAATGCTCGGTTTCTTTGAAAGAATGGATGGTACAAAGTCCGACTTAAAATGAAGATAAAGATCTTTCTTTGTTTGGAAGAAAGC
Source organism: Silene undulata (assembly GCA_036897945.1). NCBI lineage: Eukaryota > Viridiplantae > Streptophyta > Magnoliopsida > Caryophyllales > Caryophyllaceae > Silene > Silene undulata. The sequence continues at coordinate 543 of JAYMSE010000026.1, read as the reverse complement.
AATCTTACATCACAAATTCATTCCTGAGGCTTTCTTCAGTTTAAGCTGTCTTGTAAGAAAATATAGAGTTTTGCATTCTTTTCTTTTTTATATCTTTTTCTTAATTAACTTTTCAATATTAAAAGGATTCATTAATTGGTTTGGACATACTTAGGCAGTATGCAGTCTACTTAGCTACTCTTTTGTTACCGAGGAAGGCTTCTAGTTTAAGAATTGGTTGAAACTGACTCTTTATAACGCTCCTAACGGTTATATTGTAGGTTCGAGCCGATATTCCAAGACGCTTCAAGCAAGGTAATTCGAAATTCACAAGTTGCGATTCAAACAAAACAAGAGAAAAGTAAAAAGAGCACTCAATGGGCATTTTCTTTGAAAGAAAGAAAAAATAAAACTTTATGATTTCTCAAAGGAGCAGTTTCATAAAATCACTGTGTTGATAGTAAAAGAATGTCATATATTTCAGGAGCTATATTAGTTGATGATAAACAATTAAAAATTGACTCAAGTCAAGGAGAATTTAGGGCATTGGAGGAGAAAAGCAAG
>JAYMSE010000025.1:0-100853 GCA_036897945.1 Silene undulata | reverse complement strand
TATCGAAGTGGAGGGTTCGACAAATGAATTTACCACGGCAATGATTAAGCAAGACGAATCTCTTTACGCAACGGAATTAAAGTAAGAGCCTAGCCAGTCCGTCTCTGCAAGATTGTTACTAGCCACACAACCTCTGAGGTGCACATTTTGCTTGACTTCCCGGTACGCTTTCAATATTAGGAATGGATGTCTGTAAGCGGAATATTCCATATTTGAGCCTTTCTTTTTGTTTACTTCATTATGGAATGAGGCTCCCAGTGGGTCATGAATTAGCAGTTTTTGGTTTCAAATGGAAATACCAGTTCTAGATGGCAAGATCATTTCTTGTCCTTTTGCGCTGGCCAGTGTATTCATCTCGACGAATAGACTTATTAAAGTTAAAGTAGGTTTATTATTTCCTGCATGGACCCCTTACTTCTACTTCTAAAGTACATAAAAGAAAGATCCGGAATCCGGGGTACCTTGGTTGATGAACGAAAATTTTTATATGTATGGATACAAAACAATCTTTGCATGTACTAGTCTTTATACAATACACTAGCTTTACGTCATATCTAAGAAGAGTATTTTATTCTTGCTGAGAGTTCTTCTGACCGATGATAAAGGATTTCCATACTTGGATACCGTCAATGACTTGCTTTTGGCTTTGAAACGAGCTTTCTGAGAGAGGTACCTTTCTTCTCTTCATGGGTGGATGACCAAACGCATTTATTACTACCAATTTCCTTTACAGTTGTTTTACAATGACCCAGAGGATCCCACAGAATTCTAGGCTTAATCTTGGAGTATACTAACCGAAGAAGTAAATGGAATAGTTGACAACGGTTGTCATGAAACCGGAGCGAGTGAAATGTGTGACTGTGAGGGATAAAGGGCTCTACTAATAAAGAATTAATCCCTACCGAACTAGACTCCTGCTGAATATTTTGATATCTTTTTAGGAAAAAAGTATAACCAAAAGGTTAGTAAGCTGCCCTGAGAGACCACTGTGCAGGTATCGTCCATTGAGAAGGGGGCAAGAGTATGGAGCTGACCTTAAATGTAAGGAGCGAAATCTAAGTAGAGCGAGCACCGATTAGAGAAAGAAATTTTAGTGGAGGCGGCAGAGCCTTAATAACTTTATCATTCAAATAAGCGAGTAAACCAAAATGTGAATTCGTCTATGTTTATGCCTTTCTTCTTATAAAGCTAGACGGCTTACAGGTCAGTTTGCCCTTGGCCTAAATTAAAAAGGCTAGTGCGTTAAAAATCTAGTTTTCCAATCAGTTTATAGGATGGAATGCCCTTTACGATACGATAGACCTCGAGGTCCTCTCATAAATAACTAGTTCGGGAGAGGTTATTTATAGGCTCGATAAGAGAAAGCCTCGCTTCGAAGCTCTAAACATAAAAAAAAGTCAACGAATGTAGCCAAAAAGATGCCCAAGTCTTGTAATAGTCTGTGATCGATGTGTAGCAGATTAAAGATAACGGGGATCTTACGCTTAGGTTTTTCAGAAAGAATTGACAGAAGTTAACGTAGCTTGGCTTGGTCTACTAGTGAGTTGGGTGTTGGCGTAAGTCATATAGCGTATATGTATGATTGATCTTCGATTAGTAAGACGTATACGTGCTTTCAAAGGAAATTTTTTAAACTGGGTCAGATTCGTGGCATGGCCCTAGGAGTTGCTTGGAGAGATTGTTGACAGCAGACTTTGGTCCCGCTTTTCTATACTAAAGAGGGGCTGCTTTAGAGACTCTTAACATTAACAAGAGGTTCGCACTCACTCGAATGGAACCTTCATCTTTGTTTAAAATTAGTAATTCTTTTCTTTTGACCATAAAGAAGAAAAGAGCGCAGTTTTACGAAACATCGTAGGAAGGCCTGTGCAACCAGAAGGAGCAGTGTCAGCTGCGATTCTATTACCCGCGCCTGAGGATCGAACCTTTACCTTTACCGTGTTTTTGCCATAAAATAAAGCCCTTTTTCCCTTAGTAAATCAAAAAGTTGACCAAATCCTCGACTTTCGAACAGAACCACTAGTTGGCCGGTCATGAAACCATGCGACAAAGAAATAAAAGGGCTTCAATCAAGACCGTGGATATATGTAGGAGGTAAGCTGAGAGAGAGTGAGAAGGATTGGTTTAGCTGATTCCATAAAAAAGGGAGGTTTCTTTCGACTGCTCTGTTTTCTTTTCAAAAGCACATGACCTAGGGCCTCTCCAGCATCAGAAAGATAAGATGTGTTGTACGAGCTTGCTGCCTATTTATTATGTTTGTGATTGTACGAGAATCCGGTTTAATAAATTGACGTTCTTTCCGCCTTAACCCTAAGCCTCCCGTTTGGTCGAGCTTTCTAAGACGAATGAAAAGAAACTGTTTCGCTTGCTTTCTTTATCAAGTCCCGTTATTGCCTTCTTTATGATTGAAATCCTAAACAAATAATTGAGCAATCAGTCAGCCCAAATGTAGCACCCCTTAACTATCTTAGATTCCGCTATTATAGTGGAATGGAAAAAAAAGGGGCTCTTGTCCAAACAAGATTTACCTGGCTCCATCTATTAAAAAAAAGCTTAGAGCACTTAAAGACTGCGTCAAACGTAGAATAAAAACATCTTTTTATATCACAAGAAGGATTTCTAAGAAAGTTGAATGATATCAAACGTGAAGGTAAGCCCTTTGAGACGCGGGGAACTATATCACGTGTGGAGTTTATGTAGAGAGTATGTAAGCAAGTGAGGTATACCACTAGGGGTCGGCAAGCAAAATAATAGAAGATATGAAAAGAGCATATGATATCGTAATTTCGAGGGAAAGTTCAACTCGAGCAAGGATTAACTCCATTATATGCTCTGGCGTGGGAAGAATCTTATGCCATTCCTTTTTTTATTGTGTAAAGAGACTTCCACCCCTCAGCTTTCTATGTATATTCCAATTGAAAATTGTAAAAGGAGAAAAAAAAAAGCGCGTATATATAAAAGACCGATGCAGTCGGCAATCATTGCAGTCAGTTAGCCAAGCTGCTATCCCACTCGAAGGGGCACTACCACTCTGTGCTGGAAAGAAAGTCTTTATATCTTCTATGTCTTATAAAACGGGTAGAGGTTAACGAACCAATCCTATTGCTTGGACTTAGGCCTAGGAATGAATTCTTCCTTTTTAAGTTTAGAAAGATCCCGCGTACGATCAATCTATCTGGCCATCCAAGATCTACGAAATCCGCCGAGACTCAAGCTCATTCTGCGATTTCATTTTCTAGAGTCACCGCTATATTAGTAAAATTGTATTCTATAGTTTATTAAATAACTTTAGGAAGATTCTTATCCCACATCTTCTTAGATGGAAGCAAGTTTGTTAGCGTGCGAAGTATCGATTATGACTCTTACACGAGGTCCTCGCGTGCTTTCCCCAAACAAAAAAAGCATCTAAGCACGTTTAGCTCTCACAGCAGGATGCGGATAGATAGGTTGACTGGATTTGGACGGGGGATCCTTCTCTGCATAAGTCATAAATATGTATGATAATTAATACAGATTTTTTAACTATATTGCTCTTTTAAGCGCTACCGCTCGATAAAGGAATTTAAATACCAAATTAAGATTCTATCCTATAATCATCAAAAGAACTAAACTCTATGAGGAAAGCATAACTATAACCCTAGAAAGCTAGTTTGGTAGTTTGATAAAAAAAATGAGACAGTTGAAAAACAAGGGCAAGATATCGGCCAAACGGAGAAACTTGATACAAGAGGATCTGAACGGTGGAAAGTAGGGTTAGTCTCTGGATGACCGGGTCTCGGGAACCGACGTAAGGCATAGCGGAATGTCTTTCCTCAGTAGCACGGTTTGAGCGCAGTACTTGCTTTTTTTTAATCCGCCAATGGCTTAGACATTCTTTGGTTATCCCGTTTTATGACCAATTCATGGTTGAAATTACTGGAGTTTTTAATAAGCAAAAAGAAAAGTCGAATTTTGGCACGAAATTCCTTGCTTCGTGAAATGAAAACTAAAGAAGAAAGGCTCTTGGCCCCTTGTCCAATACCCCAGGAACGGACAGCCCAAAGTGGCCTGAGATAGATAGATAGAGAGCAGGGGTAAGCTTTTAGACCTTCTAGTACCAGCACACCTGACCCAGACGAAGAAAGAAGTTCCGATCTAATTCTCAGAACCGGAAAACTCGCCCCGATGGGATTTAAGTTCCACTCCCTTTTTTTAAAGGAAGCAGCTGTTCTACCAAAAGATGTGGTTGACATGTTGAAGCTTCTCCACAACAAAAAAAGCAGCATAAACGCTTGCTCCGGCGTTTGTTTCGAGCCAAACCCGAACAAGGGTCAAGATCGTGGTTCATAGAATGCCTTTCGTGCGTGCCAAACAAGTCTGGAAGCCAAGCCTTTCATAGTAAACAAGCCAAGGGCATTTCCCGTTTCCAACCGCCAGCCAGCATGCTTGCTTAATATACTACCATACATAGGTAAGGAACCAAAGCTCGTTCGTTAGAAGCTCTGAGGAAATGAAACTTAATCCGTAACAAAAAGGGTCTCAGGAGGAGCATCCGTGCTTGGAGCAGTAGAAGTTGCAGTAGAATGTGTCGTGCTTTTTTTTTTTGATTTTCTTTACCTGGGGCAGAGGAAGAGGTAGGTTCCGCGGGGGAGAAGATTCATCCATCCCCTAGCTAGTTCGTGATATGATTTTTTCTCTTCATATGTTAACTCAATATAAAGATCGCCTCTTACCCTTTAATCGAACCCAAGCTCAAACTCATTCTGAAATACAACTGAATTCTATCATAAAATAAAACAGGGAAAAACTTTAGTTGACCTTTCGAGCCAGTGGTTTCGCGTGTATCGTTTCAAATTAAAATTTAAAGGCTATCTAATAATGGGGAATCTGAAAAAACGCAATTATGAAAGCAATTTTCCTTTGTCCAGAACAAGTTACTGCATACCAGAAGTCTTCCCATCCCGCTCTACTTTCTTTTGTTTGTCGAAGACATCAAAGTAAAGTTATTCCCTTATCTGCATCTCTTTGATGAAGTTTACTCCCACTTAACCAAGTGACCCGCGTGAAGGGGTGCTCTTACGGGCACTCTGAGCATTATGCCTTTTATTAATTCTTGCGTGATTAGCTACGTTAACGGAAACCGCCCAACCTATCATTCCAACCGCTAACCGTTAACTCGTTCCTTTGCTCTCAAGTATTCCACTCGCTTATTCAGTTAGTTAGTCCCACTTTTAACATGGTATAATAGGGGGGCTCGTGAACCTATCTTTCATGAGGGATTCGCCTAGCATCTTTCCATTAACGTGGCATAAAAGAAAAAAAGCCTAATAGGCACGCTACGCTCTTGACTTTCTACGCAATACTAAGCTTTGCTTCGCTTGGCTGACTACGTTGGTCTTTTTTCCCTAATGAAGATAGCTCCTGAAGCAGTCTTTTTTGGCCAACTCCACAGTCTTCCTTCTTTCTACTTTGGCTTTGGTACGATCCTGACTCTTGGGGCGGGCATCTTTTTTCCTCGTGCTTTGACCTTGCTCCCACTTACTAAAGGCGAAACGGAAAGCAGGGGATGAGAAGTCAGTCTTCCTACGGGCGTCGTAGCATAAAAAAGGGAAGCAATCCAATCCAGTAGAACTGATGAACACCTATCCACGACCAAACACATCATATCCTTAAAGCCCAAGGACACCCTCGCCCCGACTTTCTTTCAACAGTCTATGCGGACCCCTTTCTCTCACCTTTTTCCGTCACCCCGGAAGAAATCTTTCACATTCGAGCCTGCATATCATAAACGGCCCACTCTTGATCTCGAAGAAAAAAAGAGAGAGAGGCTGTATGCTGGAGATACTGGGGGATTCACTTGTCAAGCTCTTGACCCACTAAGTGACTTCGATACGGGCCTCCGGATTCAAAGCAAAGATCAGAAGACTCCTACCCAAGTCTTGGAAGTGAGAAAGACCGGCACGCCTGCGCCAATTTAATTTAAGTAGATTCTGATCTCGGCGAGGAATCTTTATTTCAACTGTTAGAATATTGACTAGTAGTTCTCCAACTTATGGAGCGAGCGAAACCTTGTCTTCTTCACTCTGTCGTAGAGCGTCTTGAGCAAGCCACATGCCGTTGAAGACCCGCTAAGAGAGAGGTGGGCCATGTCGGATGAGAGAATCTTCACTATTCTATTAAGAAGGGCGAGACTTTGAACGAGATTGATGGGAATCAGTCATCATGCGATAATGAAATCCAAGCATAAGAAAGAGGAGCAAGAGTAGGAATAAATGCAATTGAATTCTCATCCATGGGCACCTCGAACGAAGATGGATCAACTCCTAACCGGAGGCAGGAAAGACACGGGGGTTAGGCTATGATGGTCGTAGAAACAGGGTAATTACTATAAAGATACCTAAAAGCCTTCTCTTTACTTGTATAATCGGGGAATCCTTTCTTTATAGTAGCGATTTCGAAAGCAGCGCCTACAAGTAAGCAGCAACAAGTTAACTTCTTCAAGGGCCCTTTCTTGCCCCTTTAGAAAAAGGAGATTCCAGCCTTTTCATAGGAAAAGGGATGGATGATTGATGCCATAGCAGCGGACTTCGGGTGGTATACCGAGGTTTCCCGATAAAACCAAAGTTTTTTTTAGAAAAAAACAGCCTTGCATCCCAGATGATAGATCCATAGCTGTCAAGCCGGCTGCTACTATTGGTCCTGAGCTTATGGAACTACTAGCAGTCCTCGGTCCTAAAAACCATCTCGGCTCGAAAAATGAGTCTTCCTTCCCCCCAAAAGCTGAGACATTCGGTACCTTTGGGGCGGACCGTTAAAATCCTTTAATCTGAAATCCTTCGCCTTTCATCAGTTGGATCAGATGCTTCAATCTCAGTCTTATTAGGTGCACTTACGTGAACTTGAGCTTTTGGTTCTGAGTAGGGCTAGCTTATCAAGGAGCTTGCTTTCTTTTCTTTCTTCCTGACTTCCCGACCGGGGGGTCTTTATTCAGAATCCATTTTTCTTGCTCGCGCTGTGCCCTCATAAGCCCGCCATTCAAGGTAGAAATAGGTATATGAAAGGAATTTCCACGATTGAAGCGCAACATTAGCACTGGTTGTCCCGGCGGGGCTCCCTACCTTAGCGTTTGGAATGAATAAGCCATTGGACAAGGACTGCTAGCGCTAGGAAAGAGAAGCGTTGGCATGTGACGCGTTCTAATAACGCTTGCAGATAACGGGTTAACGGAGAAGGAAAGCTGCGTGTAGCCCCAAAAGCTTTACTTGTGTTAACTGGATTCATAAGACGTCTGCTTCGCTAACACCTGGCTCGTTACACACATTTCATTCGCTCCTTGCTCCCATGCTAATAACGTTTGCCAAGCCGTGTTAACTCTTTCTCAAACAACGAACTACAAAACTAAATGCTTTTGGTTGAATTCATTTCACAGACAGAAAGCAAAGTTTCTATGAAACATTTCCTTGATATACTTTTATCTTAAATTTAATCTTGATCCTATAAAAAAGGCAAAGAGCTTGATGGCGTAGTATGGGATGCCCGATCATATTGGGTCTGATCATAGATATAGGAAGTGCGCATAATGGCTTTGCGCCTTAAATCCTTAACGATAGGAGATATAATTCGTTACTAAAGATAGGAATTGAGGCTCCTTCCTCCCCGAAGCCATCACAAGATCCTTGAAAAGAAGTCGCGTTGGAGCATGCCCCGGGTTCTCCCATTATGGAAGCATCAATTTCAGCTTTTTTTCTTGAAAGAGATGGCCACTGAGAATGCTTTTGCTTTTGACGATGAATTTGTTGAGCAAGTCCTTACTGGTCTTGAAGGGCACTTCATTTTTTTTGGCGTTAGAAGGTCTTCCCTCCCCTTTTACATTACAGAGTGGAATACCCGAAACAAGTTAAGTGCACTCTACCTACGACTGAACTTCGTTGCTAATGTGTGTTCCAAACAAAGGGTTCATTTAGTTTCATAACAATGATCATCAACAACATCATATAAAAGCGCAGACGCAGTGTGGACAACCAAAACAAGATAAACACGGCATTGGAGTGTGCAACTTAGTCGTTATGCTCAAGATATATGGGGGAGCATGCGCGATTCCAGGGCTTCGTGCCACAATAAGATATAGAATGTTTGGATAATTGATGAAACGCTTTTTCCGGAAAGAATTTAACTTTTTCTCCTTAATTAACCGAGCGATGCCGGGGAGGGTCCTGTCATTAGGCGGATAAGGGCGCTATCGGAAAAGAATTTTTTTCCAGTATTGAGAAGCACAGAAGGCATAAAAGGAAGAATTAGAGCGTTCAATAAAACAGTTCTATAGATAAAGTATAAGAAAAGCAAGAAAGACAAGGAAGGACTAAACAACGGGGAGAGGCTAGGGATCAGTGACAATGCTTTGTGCTGCGTGTGAACAGGAAGAAGAAACCTCACACCACCCCCTATTCTTTGCTTTGGGTGCATATACACTTGTTACAGGGTTCTAAGCTAACTAGAAAACTGGCTGGCAAGCAAAATTTGAGGAATAGATAGTCTGAATTGTTGGCTCATTTCATGCAGATGTACAAGATTACAAAGGAGAAAGCATAAGATTAAGCTTCACTCGCTTCGTCACCTAATCCAGCTACCTATAACCTGCACATAAGGCTTGCTAGGCTAGTCCACTTTGATTTTGAAGGTCGCACATTCAACATAGCGTTCGGACTCATTCACGTGCCTTCCATAACCCCGCTTTCCAATTCCCAAGCTTCGGTCTTCGAGAAAGAAGTACGATTAGTAGTCTCTTTAAACTCTAAATTTAAAAGGTCCTAAACTCCCATGTTATGGTTCCTGTGTGCGGTTCGTAAAATCGTAGTCATCCTCAGAACCAGGTGCCGTGAATACCGCTCATTGGTTAGGGAGCTGGGCGAGACCCAAAATAGCTCATAATTACGATTCCCTCCTAGATAAAAGCCAAGACTAAGTAATCCAAACAAAACAGGAAGATCTCTTTTTAATGATGATATGCGGATAGATACTATGATATCCATTGGATACCCACCTTCTTATGAGCTTAGCGAGATCCTATTCCGTTCCGCATCGTAAGCTCTTCTTCTGAGATCAATCATACGGGAATCTATCTTCTTTTCTTAGTCGTTATAGCGGCGTAGCGTCTTTCTAGCCGTTACCTTCGCTTTCCTTTGCTGCTTACTGCATTCACTACGAATACGCTCGGCTGGCGCACTTTTCTGTTTGGCACGGAGTTAGCCGGGACGGAAGTTCGCTCTTTGCCTGAAGGGAATTCTGATTGTCTTTGATAGTTTCATAGGAATCGGATGGTATAAGGCTGCCTTGCCTGTGCTTTGTCCCCAATTAAACAAGGAGAAGGGGAGAAAGTTCGCCCCGGGGACCCTTTACACCCCGACCCCGCGCATCTTTTCATCGTTGGCAGGGACCTGTTAAACATCTTAAATGATGAGGCTTTTTGCGCCTTGAAAGTCCTTACCTAACGAAATGAGTTGAGTGTAGGTTACCTGTTGGTCCGAAAAAGCTGCTAACCTGCATCTAACTTTTAGCCCTCTCTCCTGGTTGGTCGAGCATCCTCGTTCGTGAGTTAACTTGTCTTTTTATTCTACATTAATTAACATCACTATAGGAAGAAGAATGACGGGAACGGGTCCCGCCTGAGACTGTACATCTCATTAGATTTAAGTATACCTACCTATGAAATAAGGCGCGAAGCCCTTTACAACGGCATAGGAAAGAAGAAGTCTGTTAGACTTGGGCCTGTTCATTTGTCTAGATGGGTTAACTTGCTAGCTAGCGTAGCGTGAGTCCATAAAGCCCAGAGTCTACCCTTAATAGCATTAGGGGCTTCTACTTCTTATCTATAAGTTCTGTCTTAATCACTATCATGACAAGCGGCCCCACCCTTTTATATTGAGCCACTAATTATGTTATCCTCCCCCGCTTGCTTCATTCTTTCACTCGCTCTACACTCGCGTAAACACCCTCGACGCTTCTACTTCCGTTTTGGTATAAATATAAATACGCTCTATGGCTCGTTTCGTATCCTTTCCCCCTTGTTTTGCATTTTTAGGAGAGCTATTTATAGGAGTCAGTAAGTGCGTTTAGTTGAACCTCCCTTACATTAAGTAGGGTATCCCCTGTTATGAGTAAGCAACCTCTACATAAGAAATTGGATTTCTAATTTAATAGGCCTAATCATTCAAAGATATAAGTTCACTTCGTTCACTTACTGGCATAAAACACAAGAACCGCTGCTGCTGTGGGCGATTCCTAGATCTGTTTAGGGATTTCAGGGCAAAAATATGATCTAAAGCAACTCATTCGCCCGGTGGAGCAAAGGAAGCTTCCTCCAATCCTGCAGAAACAAGTAAAGTGTCATTTTAAGCCGGTCGGGCTTGCTCAAAGCTTTCCTCCCGTTATCGCTCAAGTAAGTGTAAACAACCTTATGCCTAAACGTTCTCTCCCCTATGTTGAGTCTTTCAGTCCTCAGTTGCGCCTTCTTTCTAGTTTTTAAAGTGCCCTCACCTCTTCCGGTATGTTTTTTCAACAAAACCCCTTTGTAATAGATTTGGTATGCCCCTTACTCTAAAGGGACTTGGCTTCCCCGGCCCCTTTCAACAACAAACCCATCTCGTATCCCTTTAACTCGTTACTAAGCATTCCTGATTGTCCTTAGCTTATGGGATTTCTTTTAATAAAGATCGAGATATCGAGCATTTATCCTAATATAATTACCAGTTCCATGGATTCCTTGTGAATTTCCTCTACCCAAGCGGAAAGAGGCCCGCGCCTCCCTCAGCTCACTCGCTTAGTGTAGTCGGGAATGAAAGACTTGCGCCTACCCTTAATTACGCGGGGACATCTTACCTATAAGTTCAGTCTTAATCGCTATCATGATTGCGCACTCAACCTATGCCATCGGGGTTTTTTGTGCCATTGATTTTATCGGATTTCGTTTATACGCCTCGGTATGAAGGATTTAGGGACTACCTACGTAAGATGGGGCCTCTGCCCTTTGCGAGTAAGCATCCCATATGTAGGAAAGCCGAACCCTACTCTAAGAGGGCTTGTTCGTCTGTCGGGATGAGTAAGCACAGCTTCCGCCGATCCCGCCAACAAATTATGTATATTGAACAGATTTCATGTTATCTAGCAGTCAGGCCCTTAGGGACTCGAGCGCATTCTGCAAATAAGATGCACCCGTGCCTTACAAAAGGATAAGGGATTCCCCATGTGCCTCAATTACGTTACGTTTCTTGCTAACTCGCGAACTTACTTCCTTTCGCTAGGATGAGTCTGTGCTTACGGACAATAATAGGTAGGGGCGAAGCCCTTAACATTGATAATATGAAGCGAGTAGAAGGCTTTTATAGGACTCAACTAAGAAGGAGAGGGATAGAACATGCTCCCTAATGTGGCATGGAAGCTAATGCATGCAGATGATGTTTCGCCGGGATGGGTCCTTTGAGGGAGGCCGGCCAGTGTATTTCATTCGGAGTAAGGCACCCCTTACCTACGATATCAGATCCCCCTTTACAGAGAAGAAAACTATACAAGAAAGGCGAGGTATGCTAGATTTGGTCCCAATCGTTGACGGCGTCAAACCGCTGCCATGCCCTTTCAAACAAAACGATATGCGTTCAAACGAGAATCTGCCTTTGATGAACTTTTGACTCCTAACTCTGCTTTTGAAGTTGCCCATTCCCACTCCTATGCTTTACGCGCCACTTATCGTTCCCCTTCTCCTGCTTGGCTGAGAACTTCCTGCTCCTCTCGCTATTTTCGAGCCTATAAATACCCTATCGCGACTTATAATTATAAAGTAGGAGCGTAGCTTCTTTGTTTGGGTAAGGGCAGTAGAAGAGGCAGCGAATCAAAGAAGGGTTCACTTGTTGAGAAGAGTAAGAGAGTCTACTTCAGTAGGGCCACTGCATCGTATCATTTCTAATTATACGTTTTTAGGATGCATAACGCACGTCGGTTCCACACAGTGGTTTTATCATTCATTCATTTTTACCCATTAAAGAGATTAAAATAAAGAAAAAAGCTTTCTTCTTCCAGAGATGGAGCTTGCCCGATTAGACATTTATAATTCATAGGCATGTGTCCTTATCTTGTGCCGTGCCCGCCCATTTAATATTTCATATAATTACAGGATAATATCGTGGGAGATCAAAGAATCCATTTCGATCGGTAACCGGCTCGCGTACACTAGCTCAAATTCTGCTCGCTCGATGCATATCTTAAATTATGGGGTTACTTCATTTGGAAGTTGTTTTACTTTGTCTTAAGGAAATAATTTTATTATAAAGTATAGCTTTTTAAAGTAAAGTAGAGCTAAGCACACTTACTCTATTTAATGACTGGATCTTGCTAGTTAGCTTATGGTCGACCTATCCCCCGCTTTATAATTTATATAACTCCTGTCTTTATAGACGAAGCAAGCGGAGGCTCTAAAGCAGTTGACAACATAACATCCGGAGGCCCTGGCTTTTGTTCTAGGAGAGGGTAGATCTAATTATCTTCTCATCCACCTTCAGATCAGAACTACACTCTTCCTTCCAAGAGTTCTAATCCCAAATAGTAACTCGGCCTACCTTCTATCTTTATGCGGGCTTGAATCTACCAACGGCAGTTGGAAGTCTTTCTTATCGATATAGTATTTATTCTAATTATCTTTCTGACCAAACAACAAAAAAAAAGACTCTAATTCTCTAACTCTAAACCTAATGATCCGTATCCTCGCGCGGTGCAATATCACTAACCCAGTTAGCTTGAGCCCGATCCAATAGAGCCCATTGAATGACATCTCTTTGTTTTTGACACCTATCTGCTCTGCCCTTTCTTTGAGTTCCATTGTTAATTTTGTGCGTATTTTAGTATATTTATTACTTTTACGAGAGAATAGAGCGGATTCCCCCTGAAACTTAGTGACCTACCGTCCCGCGAAAAGAAAGAAGGAGGTTAGTTTAGGCCTTTGGTGGCAGTACTGGGGTGCTTTCCTTGTTCGGGCTGGCCGGGGCAACCAAATCATTCCGCACACCCTAATTAATATTAGTAAACTTAGAGCTTTTGGTGTTCAAGAATAAGTAACAGTTGAATACGAAGACGACGCAACAGAATACGAGGTGGTAGTAGAAGAGCTCACAGCCGATACAAGACATCAAATTGCAACAACTATAATAGATAGCTAGGTTAGAGCTCTATAGTTACTCTAGTTAATAAGACAGCATATAACTAAAAAAAACACATAACATCAAGCTGTAATAGAAAATCAAACCCCTAAGACCTCACATCTAGTTTACTTTAACATCTAACTACACTACAAAGGGCTTGAAAAACCCTAACTGCAAAGTGAGAGTAGACGAGACGACAACAGAGTGTGTCCAATAGTTAGTAGGGCTAACCACTATAGGAAAAACAAAGTAAAAGAATGCCCGAAGGGTAAACAGAAGGTAATGGAAGAAAGCCTCAAGCCCAAGAGCCCGAAGCAAGAGCAAAGCAAAGTTATCCTTGAACCGCGCCTTCATCATTGCCTTTCTATCAAAATCAAAATATATATAAAAAACACGGGGAGCAAGGTTGGACAAAGGAGCCGTTGGGACTCAAATGAAAGTGAGAGGGAACGTTAGAGTGTATGTAGTGCCCTAATATATTATAAGGGTGAGCCCCGTTACTACAGCCTACGTATCAATCGATACTGAATCGGATCTGTCTTCAACAGGTCTTGTTATCTTTCCAATTCCTTCATTCCGCGGGTAAAAGCTATTCTCGCCGATCTTACTCCTCATGCCGCGCAAACAAACTTCGTAAAAAAGAAAGAAATAAGTCACTTCCTTGTCTACGCCTCCAAAACAAAAGTAGTTCATTCACTTGCTGGCATAGTCGACCCAGGAAAGGGGAGCCTATCCTGCACTTCGTTCTAAGCACCTTCAATTACATACGCTAGCAGGTAACGTTCTAAGGCATATGATCTCAGCCTCGCTCCTAGTACTAATACTATGATTTAGGTAATATTTTAATATTAAAAACTAATTTAATAAATGTATATACAATAAGAATAGGACAGAAAGGCCCCCTTGGCCGAACACGTGTTATGATTAATAACATAGCTTTTGCATGTTGTTTGCCCGCAGCTCACGTGTGAAGCGAATTTATTTGAACAACTGAGCACTTCATTCTTATGATTGATCTTGAATCACACTTCAACGTGGAATGCTTATTTTCAAGGAAGGGGAAGGCTACGGTCCATCTTCCCAAAGTAGAAGTATGAAATAACTCTAATGCCTGTACGCCATAAAGCTTATTAAAGGTTTGTGCCCATAAAACCTGTAAAAAGGACGTCGTTCAGTTTCAAAAACAGAAATATCCTATAATGATGAAATCCTCGCTTTCTTCCTATCTTTTCGTCTGGAAGAACCCTTGTTGGAGGCAGGGGAATAGCGGTCGAGGGAAACGATATCGAGAGCAAGTCCTCGTCTTTAGAAGGGAGAAGATCTCAGCAGTTTGGTCCCTTCATTCGCATGAGCAAGTGAGTCAGTAGATGGGCTCGGATCGACTTTAGTTAGCTCGTGAACAGTTTGGGAGCTTACCGGGCGGATGCTTGTATCGACCCTTTGCCTCATTCCAACCAATATAAGGGATAACCCGGGAAGGAGACTTCCCTTTGTTTGCAGAATATGTACCCAGAGGAGGACTACCCTTAATGGACAGACTGGATTAGATAATGAGTTTGGCTTCGTCCTTACCCTTTCCCGCGGGGACTCCGCCAGCGAGTTCACTCGGCCTTTTATTCCATCCACATAAATTAATCTCACTACTAAGTAATATGCCCCGCCTATCCGTCTAGTGTTGCCAAGAAAGAACTTACTCAGGTACCATTTCTTTTAGACAAAGCTGGGGGTCAATGCCCCTTTTGTTTTGGGGTTCTACCATGAAGAACTGTTCTCACAAGGCCTTTTCCTATATCAAATGCATGTGTTTTAGTCCTCGAGTTGAAGACACCTCGCCTGTGAGCTAGCGCGACGAGTCCTTCCTTTATGTATAGCTTTCAGTCCTTCAAGTGATCTACCCTCATCCTGGTTCACGAGCGAAACTTACTTACTCAGATGCCCTCTTCTCTTAAGGAAGCTGGACGCAACGTCCCTACGAGGGTCCCCCCCCCCCCCTTCCCTTCTAAAACTATTTGGTTTAACGAATTGCGGCCCAACAGCTTTTGTGCAATTTGCATTTTGTGCAATTTTTGTTGTTTTCGACCCATTTTGTTTTCACCTCGGAATGTGGCACCAAAAGCTGTGGTTTCGTCGGGACCTCCCGAAAGGTATATATATTTCGATACCTTATGATGCTTTTCCAATCTTTAAATCCCCGCCTCCACTTATAGGGCTCTCGGTCGAATTTCGGAAATAAATAGGATATATTAAGGGTATAAAGAAGAAAGCCATTCCCCTTCTAAATTGAGATTTTGAAAAATTTAATTTCATTTGTGAGCATATTGAATTGGGCAGCAGCTGAAAGAATCCTTTAAGAAAAAGGGGGTCAGTAGACAATGACGATGCGACGCGCGATGGCTTGTGAATGAGACGAGACGATTGGAATTAAAAAGCACATCTAGATAACGAGACTTCTGAAGCTGCGGAAGACTCTTTCCTTTACCCGAATTTACAAGAATAAAGTGCTAGTAAGAGAGAATAAGACCAGCCAGCCCTCGGGGGGTCCTGGGGAGAGCTCACATAGTAAGTCATAAGAAGAAGAGAATGCAGAAAGATAAGTTGGCTACTCAAGCGTAAGCGCCTTAAATATATAGGGAAATGGTAAACGAGCGGATCCCAGTTAGCTACTAGTAGTGGAAGGAAGGATTTTTAAACCTGGCTTACTTAGTATGTTATTTTATTATAAAGTATATAGTACCAAGCGCCTTTTATGCTAATGCTTTATGAGATTGCGGAATTCCAATTAGAGTTAGTTAGAGTTGGAAATGTGCCAAGTTCGCGGGGGAAAATGACTCCGAAACCCCCGGAAGGAATACTTTTGATTTCCTATCTTAACGCAATAGTTTTAAAGTCAAGAAATTCAGTGGACTCGCGTATTCACAAAAAATCCCATGTTTTTATAAAATTTTAATTATGATATGAGGCTCAATCTTTTCCAATCGGGGATTAAAAATGAAGATTCCTTCTTCCACTTAAGTTCTTTTGACTACAGGACTTTAATTAAATCTTATTCCCAGACTAACAACGAATAAAAATCCAACTCTTAAGACCTGATGGGCAGGGATCCTCTACCCTACAGAATAAGATAAATGAATAAGATAAAGCCACCCTATCTTAAGTCTACCTCAATTTGAAGATGAGTAGCGCTCTTTCATAATCTCTAAATTAAAGTTGTTTTCTTTTTATGTGCAAAACAATCTTGTAATTCTCAACCGTATCCTTTGGGAAAGTGTCTGCAGCAGCCTCTTTGGTAAACCAATAGATTCAATGAAGAGATCCTCTAACAAAGAGCGAAAGACGATTCCACATATTAATACTAACGAAAAAAGGCTGGTTTTAAAGAATTAAAGTAAGTAGCTCGAAGAAGTCGCTAAAGAAAAGCAGTCAAGCAGCCTAGGTCGGGTAAGAACTGACTAAGTAAGGTTCGACGCATCAAGGTAGCTGACGGAGGTCATTCTTATCTTATATAGCAGATGGGTAGCGAAAGAAATCTCCGAGACGACAATGAAACTTCTACGAAAGGCCTCGGCGTGATATGTACAAGTCTAGGTTTCGGTCTTTAAGTTTGGAGAAAGTTAGTGCTTTCAGCACGCTTGAAAAGAAGGAAAGGGGCTTAGGTCAAATTCAAGAGGTTCGTCGCAAAATAAACATTCTTCGCTTTTTTCTTATTCCAAAGAGGAGTCTAAAAGAAAAAAAAAAATGAACAAGAGCAAGATGTCTGTCCGAGAAAGGCAAGAAAGTCAGCTTTTTAAAAAAGAAAAGGGAAAGGACTTAGATCAAGAATAAAAATAAATACGAAGCTCAAAACATTCCGGCACTGTTCGGTAGAGTCATTTCATTCTTAACTTTGGCAAAGGCAGACAGATTTCGCTTTCTTTCTACGTTTTTTCTATAACTCTTCTTCGAGCAGCTGCTCCATCTTACTTAGATTTGTAACTTCCTTTCTAGTTTTTCCTGTACTCTTAATAATCAATGGAATTTGAGATCCTATAAAAAGCTATACCGTTTACACTTGCAGCGTTGCCTTTAAGAATGAAATTTTCCTCTTCCAATTGGTACCCCCTTCTTATGACTGAGCTTACTATAGAATGAGATGTACTCGATGAAAAGAAGAGAACTGATCCGAGACAGGTTGGCTCCGCACTAGTTTTTGATTCGTCTTGTTAGAATGCCAGGCTGTAATGGAATGCAAGAGGCAAAGTAAGAAATTGACCGTTTTACTTCGGTAGGCTTTTATCCATAGATTTAGCCAGCGAATTCGTGTACTTTGTCATCTGCCTCGCTCGTTCCCACTTGCTTAAGTATACTTTCCACTACGGAGAAAAGAACCCACCTTTAACCAGTTATTTTACTCTGTTTCATCCATTCTTTCACTAAGAAGCTAGGTTCAATTGCTCTCGCACCCTCTTCTTATATATTATGAGATTATAATAGAGACTCCCAGATTTTGCAATCGTCGACTTATATCCAGCCGGATCCAATGCTCTCTCTCGATTCCACCTTCTTTTCTTACTTGACTTTGCTAAACTTTGAATTGGAAGAAGGGTTGGACCAACCCCCGCTGATTGAATAAGGTTGACATTTGACCTGAACTAAGATTAATGTAATGGCGGAACAACCCTCCTTGCTCCCGGGCCGAGAATACCTACCCGAGATGCGAGGGATGTGTACTTCGCACCTTCTTTGATTTATTGAATCAAAGGCCTATCTCATCATCCTGAAGACCAAAGCAAACTTTCTGTCAACCTTCATTTCTCGTTTTAGACTTTATGCCTCTGAATTAGAGCTTAGAGAAAGATCCTGTGAAGAGAGAGCCATCTGACCATGAGCCTGAATCTTACCTTGACTGCCTAGCGGTGGAAAGACAAAGTCAATTCACCACTGTACTATTCGCTAAGAATATTATGAAAGGTTTCAGCCGGATAGCATTGCAAGCATGGATCAAAAAAGACTTGACTTACCGGACTGCGCTGACCAAATGAATCTCTCACATGGGCTCAACTTACGGATTCCAAAGCAGCTTTAGACTAAAAGGGGAAATCTGACCTCTCATAAGAAGAACTATTCTCGCTTCCTTCCTTTTCCAGTTTCAAAGTCATCTTTTTCTTTATGGGCAAACCAGCATTATGGGCATAAATACGAGATGGGATGGATTTTTTTTATTAAGGCTTAAGGAAAGGATCCCTGTTCACTTTAACTAGCCATATAAATATAGAAATCCATCGGCCGGCCAAGAACCCCTTCTTCAAGTTCATTCTGTCATGAAAGTAAAGTTATGTAGAATACCGGGCTAAGTTCTCCAGTGTCATCTATCTGTGTTGTGCTTTGCCCAATTAGGAACCCGATACTTTTTTTCCTTTTACTCATTAGTAAAGTCTTAAATTGTTTTCAAAGTCTAATCTAGCGTATGTCGCTATCTTCGCGGGCTTCCCCATTTGTGGGTCACCTTTCTTTTATAAGGCTAATGCTGCGATCCACCCGTGATCTATCTTTTCCACTCTTTTAATATTCTAAGTGCAACCACCCTCTTTCTTATTCTCAATTGGGGAGGCTTGACCATCTAATCATTGCCTTGTCTTAAGAACTTGGGCCCCCTCCCCGGAAGTGTTCGTCTTTGAAACTAGAGAATCTTAGCAATGGACCGAGTTTCAATGCCAGCAGCCTATAATAAAGGCGCGTTCACCCAACACGAAAAGCAGAGAAAGACGAAGGTCGATCAGTAATCACTAAGTAGAGTATTTAATAGAACTGCTAAGATCGACTCGAGCAAGAATCCAATATCAAGTGAGGTTCAAGAAGAAGTCATCTTAGAGCAGACCCCGGAACTTTACGGGGGTTGGTAATAAGAGGGCCTTGCTTTCTTTGTCTTTGAGTTTGCTATCTCATCAAAGCAAATAGGGCTTCGCGCCTTGAATTAGGTTAGTAGATGGATTGGTACGTGCGTTGAGCTCTTCTTTGGACCCCTTCATTTAAATCAGGCTTGGGTGCCAGCCTTAAAATTTGATTGACCATATGTATGATCATCCGCGGCATTGTCCTCAGAATTCTCGTTGTTTAACGTTCTCATAACGGGAGCGAACCTCTGAATAAGGCTCGCCACTGGGAGTCGGACATCCGCTTGGTATAGTCGTATCTATATCACTGTGATTTATTTAGAGATTATGACCGAGAGCATAGGGCAGCAAGTCTTCTATTTCACACCCACTGACAAGAGAGAAAGATTAGAAAAAAAGCCTCTCAGATCGGGATGAGCTATTGGTATTCTAAAAGCATCCCCTGGCTTTGGTTCAATTATTAGAGTTATCTCATAAAGAAAGGTATCAATCGTGCTTTTGATCCCGGTCTGCCACTTGTGGCTTGAGCGAATCGCTCGACAGATGAGGAAATTTGCTAGCTTTTCCAGTAACCTGAAATCGCCTCACACTTCTGATTCAAGGCAAGGAAGGAGCGACTAAACTACTCTGACATCAGTTTCACGAGCTTTTCTTTTAGGCAATCCTCGCATTATAAAATCCTACTCTGCGTTTCCCGTACCGAATGGGAAGCAATCTTATTAGGGTGCTAGAAGAGCACAGTTGTCTTCTCCCCCCTATACCAGAGAATTTCGGCTTACTTTAATGAATTGGGATTACTTCCTATCTTGTTATGGGTTCTATGATACGTAGGCGAGTACCTTTCATTCATCTGGGTTTTGTATAGAAGGTAGAAGAGATGGCTCATTTACTGGTTCCCCGGATGGAGTAAGTAAAATTGAAAGTTTTTAATCTTTGTCTTCCGCGAGTAAAGTACTCTTATCTTTCACAAAAGATCTTCTTTTTCTTAGGTGAAGCAAAGGAAACTGCTTCGAAACGCTTTGGAAATGGCTGACTTCCTCCTCGCTCTTCTAAAGTTAAGTCCGCTTCAAGCTCTTTCTATGAATTGCGGCAAGAAAAAGAAAATAAGAAACTTCAACAAGTGAATTAAATTCTACCCTGCTTGCTAAAATCATCAAAGAGAGACTCAAACTAAAGTCTCTTAGGAATTGGAACAAAGTTTTGAAGATCTAAAGGGAAAGGAAAGCACGTGCGTTGAGGCTAGCCTTCTCTACTCTCGGCACTAACGGAGTATTCGTGGGGGCTCTTTTCCGTCTCGAGCGTAGACGTGTGAAAAGAAAGGCGGTCTAAGCCATGTTAGTGAGTGAAATCCTGAATCAGATTTTTTGATTTCTGCGTCATTACTCGACTCTTATCTTACGTGCTTCCAGACAGCCCTCTCATTTACTTTAAGAATGGGGCCGAAAAGAAACCTTTCAACGAAGCCCACCTCTTCTTTAACTTTCTAGGACTTCCTTTGACCGATCTATCTAATAGGATAAGAAAGTAGGATCATGAGTCTCAGGATCAGGAATGGTTGAGTAAGCATAAATTTCAATTGCCACGTCAACCCTAATGGCTCTTTTATTTTGGGAATGAACCCAATGACTTCCTTTCTCCAATCCCGCCACTGCACCTAAACCAGCTCCTTAAAAAAGAAAGAACCTGGCACCTGAGATTGCTTAAGTAAAGCCCAACCACAAGTCTTGAAAATTTGATGATATTGCCGAGATTCAATTAAATTCAAATGAGCCCATGCTTTTTCTTTCTCTCTTAAGCAAGCGAGCTACCTATTTTAATTTCTAATAAAATAAAAAAAGAAAGAAGGTCGATAACTTACTGGTCCACTCTTCCAATTCTATCTCATTAAAACAAAACAAAGGGAACCCTTGCTATAAAGGATTCAATCCAGTCTCGGCTCTTCCTCTACGGCTACACTAACCGGATATTTTTACTAAGCCGAGCTCAACCCAAAACTACAATGAAAAACGGCGCCCTTGTTCACAACTTTCGCCTTCTAACAAGCATTTTTTTTTTCTAAATACCTTGGGGAGTTCTATACTATGTATACTACCTTATTAGGAGTCATAACAACTGGGAGCAACCTGAGAAGCAGTCTAGCTGGAAAGGACCTCAAGTCTGCAAACAAAGTCATCAAGTGCAGTCGAAGACAGAACTGCACTGTAAGTGGAAAAAGTTTCCATATCATCAGGACGTATCATAAGGAAAGGCTGCCAACTCCAAAAAGTGCTCGGGATTCGAAAAGCATTCTTATTCATTCTCTTTGTTATGATTTTGGGATTGGAATAGATCCTTCTTTGTCTGGTGCTCCGGAAAGAAGTCAATTCTTTTAGGACAGTTGGGTCCCCTTTAGCCGTTTACTGGGCTTTTGGCTTGTGATCCCATTGGCCAGAAATTTCTTCGTTGGTATAAAGAAGAAAGCAATGCAAGTCAATAAGACAACTAGCGTTTCGTACTAATCTATCGCACAAAGTAAGGGCCAATCCCACTTTGGATTGGTCAAATTTGACTAAGTGATAATAGTTTTAGTAAGCCCTTTATAATAGAGGTTCACCACGCAAATCCGGGAAGTCCGGTCGGTATCGTCAGTGAGAACGCAGGCAATCATCTAGCTTTTCTGGCCACTTTTGATCAATTCATGACCAAAAATGGTATTTCACTAAGATTAAAAGAATGGCTCGAGTAACGAAAAGCTCGGATTCTTTGGCTTTTTATTTGACTTCGAATTTTTTTTTTCTTCTAAGCTTAGGTGCATTTCCATAATTTAAACTTACGGCTTACTACAAGACTGACTTAAATCTGTTGGACGACTCTCATGGTTTCACTACTCATCCACTCTTCATTAAAATTAAAAGAAATGCTTGGAACCTTCCCTTGAGACTACTTCTTCCAATTCTAATTCTTATAGTAAGTATAAATAGGAAGGTCGTAAACACTGGGTTCGTTGCATAAAAGCAAATACGAAATCTTAATTATATTAGAATAAAGAAGGCACGGGCCAAGCTTAGTTCAAGTTCGCGGTTGGCTATTCACTTGCTGCTTCAATCTTCTTTTTCTAAGGTTATGAACGACGTTCACCTTTAACGGCTAGATCAGAAGAATTCAATTGTCAGATCATAGCAAGCTTGGTCAGAGTGGGACTTCAGAATGCACTTTCGTAGATGTACTCTTCCTTCTTTTATTGAGTTGTTATAGAAAGGTTTTGTAATTCATTCTGACTCCTCCTAGAGTGAGATAGGAGGCCTTTAATATTGAGCTCTTTCTTCGATCTCGATCTGTCCGTCTTACACCATGCGTACTCAGATCAGAGTGTTCGGAAGCAGTGACCCATGTTTTGAGAATTCTATACATGAGTGGAAAAGTGAATCTAATTACGAATCGCGAAAGTCTTTTTTTTTTCTTTGATCCCAGTCTTATCTTAAGCTAAATCTCAAAGCAACTTATCCCAACCCCAAAAAGCTCTGATCGGAAGCCTACCAAGATTGAAAGTAAGCATGAATAGGAACCAATTTAAAATTAAGAAGATAACAAAGTAGTCGGAGAAGCGGAGCCCTCATCTAGTTTTGTAATATCACGTGACGTGAATTCTCGGAACAACAAAGAACAAAAGGAAGCATTTATAAATGAAGCGTTACCAAAGGCAGAACCAGATGAACCAGCTCCTTCTGCGGTTAAGGGTAGGTAGGCAATCTCTTGCTCTATCCTGTTAGAGTTTTGGTATATAGGGGGTCTGACTCCGAAGTCTTCGATCCATCCTGCATTCTCATGTGTCCAGCTTATTCGGTACCTTAACTCGCCAAACTACTTTCTTGGGGTCTTTGGGAAAAAGAATCAGAAGTATGCATGTCTTTGATGCATGCTTTTTTTCTAGTCAGGCGTACCCGTCTTGGATCATCCTCGCTTGCTTCAGAAAGCACAGTCTGCCCGAGAAATCAAGACAAAAGCATCGCTTTCTCACTTGCTTAAGTTGGGAAAAAAGATATTCCGCTGATTCTAACCTGCTGCCGTCTCTTGCGCGGAGAATCCTCTTGCTTGACTCCCCAATTCCTTTCTTATACAAGAACAGAGCTCCTCCTTGAACTGCATTTTTCCGCGAAAAGAAAAGGAAGACTAGTTAACAGTAGAATATGACGTTTATACAAGTCTTAGTCCTTTCTCTGTTATCTGTTACGAATGGTAATAAATGCTCCAAGCAGGCGTGCTTGGGGGTGTGGAAAAGAAGTTCTAGCCTAAAAAATCAAACCTCACTACATTCACCGGGTATACCTCGATCGACATACTTCCTTTTTTTTTTTTTTTTATTCTTCTGTTGAACGTTGGATCTTTTGAAGTATTGAAGTCAACGAGATGTGCTGGAGAACTAAAAAAGTCAAAGACAGAGCGCTTCCTTTGCCTTTGGGTTCAAAGACGGAGCATTTCCAGAGGGAGCTCCTTCCAAGGCAGCTTCCCAAGAGTTCGGGCCATACAAAAGCAGATGATTGAAAGGGAAAAGCACCCCCTATCTACAGAGTCTGGTAGGATGGCACATGCATTTGGTATAGGACAAAGCTGCGTTTAGATGTCTTCTTTCTTACGAGAATCTAGTCAATCAGTAGTACAAAAGTGCTCGATGTCATAGCTTCGAGTCAACCCAAGCAAGTTAGTTTCATCGGTAAGAGCTTTCGATGCAGTATAAAAATCCCGCTAACGATGTAAGAAGGCATAGGCTATAGGCCCGGCAAATAAGCTTTGCGAGGAAGTTTCCTACCTTCTGTTGATCAACCAACCGATACTACACGCGCTTTCCCGTTACCACGAATCTTTCTTTTTGTCAACGAGACAGACTCTTAAGAACAGCTATACAGCGGGTCCAGTGCCTTCTTGAGCATGCAGTCCTTGATTAGCCATCTAAAGGGGTACGAAACCTTTTGCTTTATCAAAAAGACTCTGAGAGTCTTGACCCGCTTCTCCTTTAAAAGAAGAAAGATGTTGGCTTATTTGCTTTGCTTTCTTCGGTATCACGGTACCTTTAATTCTTCCTTAATTGTCCAAGTTATTTGTTGATCTTAATCAAGAGTGGAACCGCCTCCGTCCCCATGATCGGCAAAAGCTCTCTCTGGAACAGCGTCTTTCACACGATTTCAAGTATTCTATTATATATAATAGAATTTCTCAAAATTCCATCAAATTAGTTCGAATCCAGTCGACTTATTGTTTTGTTTCGTATTGCCGCGCAATCATACTTGCTTTTTTCTCGTCTGCTTAAAGTAAAGGTTCCCGAGCGTCTATTCAAGCAAGCCTCTTCTAGCGACTCCCTTGGGTACTCCTCCATTAACAGGCTCAGATCCTTTCTTTGCTTGTGGGACTACTCTTCCAAAGAGCTTTCTCGCCCTCCTTACTATACTATGCTAGTTAGCTTTCTTGCGCGGGTTCGTCCGTAAAGAAACGGAAGACAGCACCCAAACCACTTCTTTTTGACGACAAATGGAAGGTGGGAAAGCAGGGCCTACTTTACTTAGCCGGAACCAATAGCTGTATTAGAAAGAAGATCCAAGGGAGAAAGCAACTTCAGCTGAGGATATTTATAGAATAGATGTTGGAATTGATCCAATCATGGAACAAAGGGAAGGTCGAAACATTGCTTTGATTCTTCGCCGAGGCATGTCCGTGAAGCAAAGCGAGTCAAGAATAAAGAAAGGGATTGCGCTGTCCCCAAGCTTTGTTTTGAGAAAGATTTGAGCATTAGAAGAATACCGAATACGTATTATCTCTAGTCAGAAACGGCAGTTACAGACGATGCTCTTTCTCTCTGAACGGACTAAAGCTCCCGCTCAATTTATAATTAGAATGTGAGCACCTTCCCCAATTGTTAACGCAGTGGTTTAAATAAGGTCAGTCTAAGCCGATGCGCTTTAATAAGATAATGCAACCGCAGCTTTCTCTCTCCGAGTACTTCCTGTCTCAGAATAGGGGTACCCCTTTGTAAGCTCAAAAATTCACATCCTGCTCGCCTTTAAAAGCGACTCTGCTCTTCTGCCTTTCAGATCCTTTCCTTTCTGCTTTTAATTCAAGTTCATTTAGGAAGATCTCGTCAATCAATCCCATTAGGTAAGTTTGCCCATCTAATGGTCCACTTAAATTCTTAATTTTCACTACGAATCCTAAAAGTAGGCTTTAGCCATCGTTTCTAATCTGATAACGAATATGCTTTTGCCTTTTCTGGGCTGGGGAATGGCATCACCACGAAGTTTGCTTCTCCTCCCCTTCACGTGCTCGTCTATCCTTCGAAAGTTATCGAACCAGAATGATGCATTCTTGCTTAGCTTCAATCTTTGCGTCTTAAGGAGACTCACTCTTCAGTTAGTTCCGCGAAAAGTTATAAGAATTCGATCGACAACGAGCAATGCGTTTGCTCAGGAAGGGGTGCTGCCCATATGCCTTAACTAATGCGCCTATGAAGAGTATGTTCTCCATCTTTTCATAGACGGAAAGGGTACTTGAGTAGGTTTGCATGTGACGTGCTAGGCAACTAAATCCGAGAACACAAGACAGGTTGGTTCTCGTGCCGCATATCAAGTATTCCTCCTTCATCTCTCATTATAATTATAATATAATAGAGTACTCTTGGGGACTCAACTGCTAAGTAGACGGGAAAATGAAGGGTAGTATGAATAGCGTAAGGGTGCCCGTATAGGAAGATTGGACATCTCTTCGCTTCGTTCAAAGTATTTGACTGAGCATGCGGCGGGAATCTCGACTTCAAATTACAAAGTAGGTCACAAAGAGCTATTCAATTATCTAGTTGTGCTACTTCTTGTCCGGGTAAGCCTTCTATACATATCTAAAAGTGAATAGCCATTAAGGCAGTCTATTAAGTGACGATTCTTTCCCAAACTAAGTCAAGCAAAAGTTACGGAAGAGTTCGAAAGCGCTAGTCATGGATAGGCTAGACTAGACCTCTCGTTATCGCTCGAGTTCCGTTGAACACTATTATTCAGCTTGGTCTCTCTTCTTCGCACCCTCCGGACCCTCATTCTATTAGTTGTATTTCGGAAGCTTCGCCTCATCTCTTCACCTCCCTCTAAATCTTATGAAATTTCTGATTTAACTCGCTTGTTGAACTCGACCTAAACTTGCATTATTGCCATAAGGCTTAGACTTTCTTAGATTTTGTGCAAGGGGTCCTTTACTTTTTGATTAACACAGTGGTACTCGAGTAAGAAATTAGAGAAAGTACGACCATGGAAATCCATTTTGGGGATTTAAAATTCTTCTTCGGGGGGTTTATATTACTACTATAGTTATAGTGGATAGCTCTTCCACGACGACTGCGGCTTCGTCTCAGTCAGAAAGTGTTTTATAGATATAGGATTGTTTTTTAACTTCTAAGGTCCGTGAGTGAATAGCTAAGACAAGAATAATATATGGATCAATATATATATAATATAAAAAGGTATCCATAGAAGAGGACTCATCGGTCTTTCCACGATCCGTGAAAACTTCTGTTGCATAATACGCTACTGCCATCTCTCCTCTTCTTTCTGATATAGCATAGTGCGCGTCGTCTGCTGATATATCTTATTCTTGAGACACACCTTTCTCCCTATTCTTAAGAAATAATAGCATAGCAATAGAAAGAGTAACTGACAACAAAGTAAAGTATTTCCCGCGACAATTTAAGATAAGTCGAGTAGTAAAGTGGGTCTCTTGTTTCAAAGACTGAGTAAGAGATCAAAAAAGCTATATCAATATATAGCGGGAACCCACTACTTTATTATGAAGCTTAAGTAAAAGTATTTTCCTTAGTGAGACGTGGGGCTGCTACTACTAGACGAGGGAGCCCCGCAAGATCCGGAGGATGCAGGTATTTCCAAGGCAGATAAAGACAATTCACATCAGATAGAGAGAATACGCATTCGTGCTTTATAAAATATCTATTTTGTATTGTCCAAAAGAATCCCGTTGTTCTTTATATGACATACCCACTCCTTATTAGCCTCTTCCCATATTTTTTACCATATTTAATTGCACTCTTTATCTCTATTAATTGGCCGAGTTTACTGTACTTTTGCATACTTCTACCGGATTTCGCGAGAAAGGCTGACGCTAAAAGGAAGAGTTTTACGAAAATTTCAATACAAACCCAGTCTTTATAGGAGCTTTAATAGGCTCAACTCAAAGGGTCAACTCTGACATCACTATACTCCGAACCTATATAATGCAAACAAAAGAGCATTATTGAATCCAAGAGCTTAGTAGCCAATTAGTACTCGTCTATCTCGATAGAACGCTGCTCAGGCGGAAAAAAATGGAGTTCCATTTTAAGATTATACAATATTATATAATATTAAGAATAAAAAAATTTATTATATTTGATGCAACTAAAGCAGGTGATTCCAAGATTGGAGTATTCCGCGGCCTCATTTAGGAAATGGAATAGGTTCTACTAAAACTAAACTAATAGGGCGAGGTATCTCATAAAAGTAGTTTTCCGAGCAGTCAATGGGGAAGTATCTCATGTATGCGTATGATCCTACCACTGTTTATGAATATACGTCTGCCAGGTCTATTGTCACGGGATTTGTACGAGGTCTTTCTTTTGTATGAACTAGTTACACTTTAAATATGCTGACTTCGTTTCTGTTGTTGCAAACCTATTCACTAGAAAATATAATACATATATAGTAAGTAGAACAATATGTCAGCCCAGGAGGCGTATGATATCTTGGTGGTAGCAGGAAGCGCGCTCTATACTATCTAGGAGAATTTTAGAAGAAATTTCCAGTCGAAGAACTAGTAGATTTACCCGAGGATGCATCACTATAACAAAGAAGATTTTGGAGCTTGATCTTCTAGTAGGGGATTAAGAGCGCAAATCTCACAAAGACTTTATAAACTCACCAGCACTTTATGACAACTATCATATATAAGGAAAAAAAGCTACTTGGCATTGGACGACTGCTCATCATAGTTGGCTGTATGAATTGCTTTACCATCATTTTAAGTTTAGTCTTCTACAGGGACTACTATTTCGGGAACTTCTTTATTATACCAGAATGGGTATGCTACCCCTGTGAGCACATCAACCCCCTTATCTCAGTTACAGAAGGAACGGCATTCAATAGACAATAGATATGTTGACTCTCTTACCCAATTAGATGATCTCTATCTTCTGCGTTCTATAATGTGAATTTCTAAGACGCGCTTACTCTCTTTTGCTGGCTAAAGGGATCTTCGTCTTTGTTTAAGCTCTTATTCCAAGCAATTGCTTTCCTGAACTGTTGTATAGAAAAAGTTTCTTTTACTACTAGAAGTAGAAGGTAAGTTCAGAGTCTCGACCTAAGTCTTAGTACATCTTATGTAGATGGAGCCAATAAATCGCCTATAAGTGGACACAGGTGCAACACACCATGGGAAATCATGAATAAAGTTCCCGCGGTACCAGCAGGAATTCTAGAAAATTTTAGATATAGAGCTGCTCATCCATTGCCTGATTACGTTACATCAGAGAATAGGAGAAGTAGGCGGGGAAGATAAGCTTTAGTTGTTGACGATCCCTCTATTCTTTAAAAAAGATTCCATAGTTAGGAAGTTGGCTTCCATAGTCATTAGTTTAATTGGGAATTTCAAATAGGCAAAAGCATCACCCCTATAAAATGTAATTTTTTGATTCTTTTCTCCCGAGAACTAAAAAGAGAATGAACCGTATAAGTATATACATCTCTTGTGGCAGCAAGTAAAGTTACTATTTATATCTTTTTTTTCATATAGTACTCTCTTACTACTTATGAGGGCGCTTCTTCTATAAGGGCAGCTTTCAAAGAGAGCTAGATACCCTTACTATGTAATGTAAATGGATTGACTGTCGTTCTCTAGTATATGTATTTGTGAATTTTATCTATACTATGGATTCTCGCGGGAATAGCGCGATTCCCATTTACTGGAAGAAGGGCGCCCTTGTGCTATTCATTGATATACTTGTCTTTGTATATTCTGTAAGTGAGGGATCTCGTCGTATTTTCTTTAATCCTTTCTTTTTTTTTCGATATTTCACAATTACTTGTTTTTTATACGAGATTGCTCTTTTTGCTTTATCACTCTAATTCATGTTCATAGAGAAAGGCTTTTGAATACAGTTAAAGAAACTTTTTTGGACACGTAAATGCCTTCTTTTTTATTTTTTAATTAATTATAACAACTTTGACCTGTACTCTTGCTCTCTCTTACTTACTATAGCTTACTTCATCACCAAGATTAAAAGCCAGGTGTACGTAGCAATCTTAAGGTGCAAGTGCCAGCCCAAGTTAAGAATTTCTCTATTTCCAATAATCTAACGAATCTTTTCTTATTATAAGAAAGTGCATATTTCACAATCGACTCCAAGAAACCCTATGCTTCATAGATGCATTAGAACAAGAAAGACAGAGTATAGCTAGACTGGGTAGTTAATTATAAGAAGAAAGGTATGCCGGAAAGCAAGCTACCTAGGTAACTCGGTAAAAAAGCCTTTTTCACGGCTAAGACTTAGTTTGAGCCTATAAATACCCTGCCTAAGAGACTACTAACTAAGGTCTTCCATCTTCAAGAAATGGGATAACGTTTAGCTTTTATGTATCATAAACATCCTTTGATTACGTTTTATTCGTTTACATATGCTCCATACAGGGGTTCCACTTCTACTAACGTTCCGGCTTGTTCTAATAAGACTTCTTCTAATAAAAGAAATATGAATGGAGGCGGCAGGCAACCCTATAAGAAGTTTAGTACGGGGACACTACTACAAAAACCTACTACAGACCATAAGTAACCTTTTGCCTATCTTATCTATCTATCTACTACATTTACTTCAACCAAAGTATGATGCATTCGTGGGGACAGGATCTCCCGTTTCTTTGGTGGATTCCTTACTAAGCACTTACCTTACTTACAATACTTCTTCCTTATGATATAATAACTAGAAAGTAGAGCAGGTTGATACACAATAGAAGAGAGCTCCCTATTAATTAAGAACTCTATTGTTTGGACCCGATCCCAAACTCCGGAACAAAAGCATCTTCTTTCTGTGATGTGGTTGAAGCATTTCATCTCTTATTATTCTTTTTGTTTGCATTCTAATTAGATGATGATCCTGTAAACGCATTTCCACTGCTACTAGAACGACAACTCTTGTATTCTTCTAGAAAGCCTAGTAGAACTGGGACACGTAGACTCTCAAAGTGCCGTAGCTTATTGTCGTAGATATGTATCTATTCGAGTAAGCGAACTTCTGGCTCTAAAGCTTCCATATGCGCTTAAAAGATCTTTGTTCGCCCTTAACTTTTAAATTATCCGCATACTCAACAGGGGGATTCTTAGTACAAGTGGGATAACAGACCCATAACATGAGAACTTGAGACTTTATTAGATTCCACATCTACTATTAAGGGTGTTGGCGATAGACTGCATCCAATGATAATAGGGCTCGTTTTTAGGATAGGCATTGTTTTACCCAAAAGAAAATTTTAAGTACGTATATTATTATAGTATAACATGATAAAAAAAGGTATTCCACTACGACTTACCTGACTGCCTTATCACATAGAAAGACCTTTCGGCTTGAACATTTTTTAAGAGAGACTGCTCTTGTTGATGCAGTCGCAGAAACATTCATTGATAGGTGGCTCACCCGGCTAGTTGAAAAAAAACATTTATGAGAGAATGAAAGTAGGCTCGATTCACTGTTAATCTCAGTTCACAAGGAAAAAGCGGACTTTGCTCTTGCCTTACTATGCAGCAACCATCTACTGACTTTCTTTCGAGATGGGAAAGGGGATAAAACCTTTGCTTTTATACAATACACTTGCATGCATTAAGAATACGGGGTCTCTCAATGAATCAGTGGGATCAATTATGTAACGTTTCTATCTTAACAGGATTTAAAATTTTACCACTTCGGTTCCTTGCTCCCTTCGCCCGCTACGCGAGGAATCTGGCTTCTCTGCACCACGATCTTTCGTGCATCTATATGAGAATACCCTTGACGACAAAAGTACTTCCTTTTGGGTTCTACAACATGGCATCTTATACCCTTAATAAGCATATGTCCAATTTCTCCCCAATTTCCTTATATGGCTTTGCCAGCTTTGATAAAAGGAAATAAAGATCAATCCTCTAGTAAGCCGTCCGTGAAGTGAAGGGCGGTGGGATTTGCCTCATGCTCGGAACAAGCCGCATGATCCCAGTTTCTTTCTAATCTAAGATGAAATGCAAATGATCAGGAAGCATTAGAAGAGTGGGCTCCCGTTGTAAGGCTTTCATCGCCCTAGGACGTAATCATAAAAAGTCACAACTGTCCCCTATGTCTCCAGAAAAACCCTGCTTTGATGTCTTGTCTAGTGTCAACCTTAGGGAATGGGATTTAACGTAAGCGGGGGTATTCCCCTATAACTAAAAAAAAGGATAGTCAGCAAGCCTATCTTAAGATCTTTGTCGCATTCCTACCCGTAGTAGAGGGCGTCTCTCTAAATAAGGTAAGCAAAATATAAAGAAATAGGAAGTCTACTCGAGGACCCCCTCGTCTAAGTCATTCATAAGGGTCATAAATAATTCAACCAAAGGAAAGGGAAGCATTACCAGTGGAAGTTGCAGAAAGCGCACGTGCTACAGTGATGTCCTCGTTTCGAGCGTAATAGGAGAGAACTTATAGTTAGAAAAGCAAATTTTGGGGTTTAATACAGGAGTTGACCTTTTAAGCAAGTGGTTTCACTTGTTACCTTTTTTTTTTTTTATTTTAAATATCCGTATCTAATACACAGGCCTAGTCTTTTTTCTCTATTTTCAAAAGACCTAAATTGTACCCTTGATCATAAACATAAAAGCAAGGGCCTAAAGCCAGCTTCTTCCCGATGATAAGAAAAATACTTAACCCTCTGGAATTTGCCACATAGAATATGCTAGGTAAATGGGCTTTGCAAAGAAATCTATTATTTCTGACTTCATTCTCTAATTCATCTCTGTCTTCTATTATAATAGAATGCGGACGCGTTTGTTGAATTAATGGTTCCGGGGGTTGGTGGAAAAAGACTAGCTTAATCACGGCATTCATTTCTATGTGCTATAAAGACCTTAGTTTAGCACGGGTTTTTCTAAGTTTAAGGGGTTAAAATCCCAGGATTTTCTTAAGAAAAATTGGGGACTGCTAATCCGTGTCCTAGAAGAGTTAGCTGCAGCGATACCAGGACCATGGAATTGGGTTTTACTGTTATGAGCTGCTCCTTTAGGTTTAGGAGATTATGAATACCTGAACGCTCTTACCGGGATTCGGCCCTATTAAAATGGGAATGGGTGGATTTTACATGGCTGGTTGCTTTCAAAGGGATACAGTCACTGGACTATGCGCGTACCCTGAAAGAAAGAGAAACCAAAGGGGAACTGCTCTGGGAATAGGAATACTTAGGATAAAAGAATGCGGATTCTATTACCTAAAAAAGGAGCTACCTTTGAAAAGAGCAACCTCTTCATGCTTTGGCAGCCAAACTTCCAGAAGAATTCCACAAAAGGTTATTTTAACTAGAGTCCCAGCTGGCTGGGGCACCCATTCTTGTATAAGTAAGCGTAGAAATAAACCTACCTCTCGTATCCTTTACGAAGGAAACTGCAGTGAAGTGATTCGTTGACTCTAAGCTTTCTGTCGAAGCGACCCCTTTTGGTTTAGCATACATTGACATGTTTAACGGGTCATTGCATCAAAGTGGTCATCTTTGGAACAGCTCCATTTCTACCCTTTATATTTTTTTAGGAACTTTTTTCCCCCGTTCGGTATCCTATACTATAAGTTAGCTTATTAATCTAACTGCTTTTCCTTGGAGCATCACCAACATCGGCCTATGAATCTTCTCGCGGCGCCTTGGTAGATACAGCGGGCAGTCTCAGATTAAGAGAAAGCCTTTGACAGCGCTGGTGATATATATATAATAGAGTCTTTTAAAAGCACTTTCCCATGCATGAGATGATTTAAGTGCTTTTAAAAGACTCTAGCTCAATTCGCTCAACGAGGATGCTTCTTCCTCACGCTATGCGGCTTAGCAGTCAAATGAATATGCTTGCTTTACACGGTAAGCTTCATAAGAAGTGTCAACAGCCAGAACTTGTGTTTGCTTCGGCCTAAATATCCTTGGTCGGGCGGAAACTCCGTGGACCGGCTGACTTGACGGCTAGATTGATTGGATCGACGGAAACCTTGTTTAATAAAAAGAATCCTTAATGAGATTTCTTATGTCCTTGAAAACTCTGCCTAATGAAACAGAGGTATAGAGCCAATTAGCGAGCATGTTTTCTATTTAATTAGGCAGAGTACGGAGAGTGTATTCGCCAAACCGTGGCGCAAGAGATGAAGCCGAAGCCAATTAAGCCGCAGTTGCTGATAGAGATACGTCTCATCTCTTTAATTCTAGTTTATAGATAGAATAAGGGGAATATCCCCCAAAGATTAAGGGGTTAACGTCTTTCCAGACAAACAGGTGCCGCCGGCTAAAGCAGGGGCATGGGCAATTGAAGGCGCAACAGAGGCATTACCAAAGCTTACAGATGAAGTCGCAGAAAGAATGGATACAATTGACGAAGTTTCGATTGCAGTTGACTAAGTAGCTTTAGCTGAAGCAGATGCTGGAAACTAGTTTCTTTCTTTTTTTCTCCTTGCTCACATCAAAAGAAAAGGGGCGCATGTTGTTACTTTGGGATTAGCCCATTGGTTTAGCATTTGGCAGCTCGATTACTTTTTAGTAATATTGTAAAAATAAGGAAAGAGCTGAAGCATGGAAGTCTTTCTTTTACGGGTTGACACAGGAGTCTTTCTCTTTATAACATAGGTGTTATAGGAAATTGGGTACCTTAAATGATACCATTGGATGGTAACCATCCCCACAAGAATAAGTGTCTTTGCTCGAGACTTAAGCTTGATATGGAGCGACTGAATGATAACAGGAGGAAAGTCTTTCCCGGGGGGTGCAGTAAGCATTGATCAGCTAGAACTGGAAACAGAAAGAATCAAAAAGAGCTAAAAAAGGCCCCCTTGAAAGCAGTCCACAGAGCTAGGACCTTAACAAAGAAAAGCATTATCAAGGGTTTCTATTAAGGCCGACAAAGGCGTTTCGCTTGGGAACATAGACTATCTATGCCGGAACTTGACCACCAGTTGTGGTTTTAAACTGTATTTGCGGGTTAGGCTTCTTTCCAAATGAGAAGGAGGAAATCCCGAGGAGATTAGTATTTTACAGAAAAGTACCATCCGTGACCCATGTGTTTATCCGATTGATAAACCTTATCCTATTTGGGCTTTCTTTAGACGGAAAGGGGGGAATTTTTCTCGAGGAGGTTAAAAACCTGGAGGGGAATAACGTAGTACGCCCGCCGGTTCATGAGATTGAATCAAAGCTAAAAGGATGCATGCTCGACCTGAGTCTGCTTCTGTTTATCCGGAAATGCTATGAAGGTAGGGAGCTAACGACTATTATATAAGTACTGCTTTTCTCTCATGGTCAAGTTACCCTCTCTTTCTTCCAAAGCCGGAGTCAGATTAATAGAATTAATGCCTGCCTATTGCCTTTTACTATCTATTTTTACTATATAAGAGAAAGTAAGTGACTCAAGAGCAGCTACCATAGCAACTACCACTCGCTCGCATTCTAGGGCCTCTTTATCAATTAGAGAAGCAGATAAGAAAAGGAAAAAAAGTCTGGATGCCTTTGACTTTGTTGAATCAGGTGTCGCGGAAAGAGAGGAACGATGGAAGGCGTAGAGATCGTAATCAAGATCGAGAGCAATCTCGTAAGATTCTACTGATGATACTCTATATTTTCTTTTCTTGAATAGTACTGATGCTGCCAAAAAAATCTGAGTAGATAAAGGCAGAAGCCGCTTTGACATATTGAATCCCGTATCTCTTTCTTCGTAAAGTCCGCAAGTTTAAGCTTAAGTGGTTGTTATTCTAATTAATCTATCTCGGCTACCTCATCAGATGGTTGTGGTTGGACTTGTTGTGTAGGTAGAGGGTTTTTCCTGTGGTGCTAGACTGCTCAGAATAAAAGGGAAAAGGCGGTCAAATATAAGACTGAGGCATCATAATATGAAAGAATTTTAGTTTCTATTGGCTCTAGCCCCCTCCTGCTCCAAAGATTTCTCCCTGCATCTATCTATCTGTTGGTCTACGCGCCTTTCCTTAGATTATAAGAAGGACTACACCCGCTAGGTATTATTGTTTCCCTCTATGCTCATTCCTTACGAAAAGAGGTTTCTAAAGGATTCGAGGCCCATGGTATGAAATATGTTATGACGGAATTTCTAGACTGGGTATTGCTAGATCTTTATTGAGGGAAATTTCCTTCTAAGGAGCACTTTCCCATTTGACAGAATCGTGGTTCTTGGGCAACCGCGTCAATTTCGCAATAATGCTCTTTTCCATTAGTGAATCTCAATGCTAAAACGTCCTTTTGCTTCAAACTACTTAAATGAGAGACTTTTTTTTCCCTCGCCTGGCAGCCTACTATCTATTTAAACTTAGGTAGAGAATGCAAGAGAAGCTTTCCCTTTGACCGGTTTTTCCCGTCCCGGGTGAATTTCTTTCCTGAGACCCATTCCGCTTTAGGTTAGTACTGAAAGCTGCTGACTTGAAAAGACATGATGTTACATTAGTAAGCCGTTAGCGAGAGTAGCTGTTGTTGCGCAGCAAAGTCAAATACTTAGGAGTCCCTTTCTTCTCTTTCCTTTTGTTCCTCATACTACGAGGTATACTATCTATATCTAAGAAAGCCATGCCTGTGGTTCTACAGTTCTGTCATGAGAGATGATAGCTTCTTTTTTCCATTGTTAAGTATTAAGTAGGGATAAAGGGCTAACTATCTGAGGAAAAAAAAAAAAAGATAGGGAAGGAAAGTCTAGATAGGCCTCGCAAACGCGCTCAGGGGACGAAAAGAAAGTCACTACATTAGTATAGGAGTAGACAGCCCAAAAGTAAAAACAGCGAGTGGCTTTCAGATAACAAGCAGCTCAAAGAGCAAGATAGCAGGTAAACATCTAAGGTTTCCTATGTAATAGGTGCTAATCTAGCTTTTGTCGCGAAATGAGAATTGTTTAGCCGCATTTCTTGGATCGAAATTAGAGACTATTCTAATATTTTAGAAAGACTTTAAACAAGGTAAACGCCTTCGTAGGTAGTAGCCAAATGTTGTTGTATCCTCATGCGATGCCCTTCAACTGATGTTCTTTCTCTATTTGCCATTTATACTGTTTAGTCCTCAACTATTCCAATCTAGTTAAGCGAGTAAACTGCTACTTTGATGTCACAAAAGTGATCCTCAATTTGTGTCAATTATAGGATGTCAGAATCCTTTAGCTACTCGCCCCGTTGAAGAGGATGAACCCTTCTTTCTTGCCCAGCTATTCTAGTTTTTTTATTTAGAATTTTTTTATTTGCAACTCAAGCTGCACCTGCCCCGATATCCTTTATACTTATTAAATTAAACTTACTTTGCTCTTATACTTTAGAAATAGTTGTACCAGCAGCTTTCCTTCGAGCTGTAGAAGGAATTATATGTGCATATGATCTATTCCCTGGGGGTCGATCTCACGGATCATCTAATATATTCGTTGAGGACTTACTTCTTTCCGATCGTGCACGTTCCTATGATTAAGGATTAAGCAAGATCTATAGTACATCAACAATAGACATTAATGGCATCTGTTCCCATTAAGAAAACAAAGGCGTCTTCGACTCCGTCAACAAGAGCGAGACCTCTTACTTAGTTATAACGAATG
Source organism: Silene undulata (assembly GCA_036897945.1). Taxonomy (NCBI): domain Eukaryota; kingdom Viridiplantae; phylum Streptophyta; class Magnoliopsida; order Caryophyllales; family Caryophyllaceae; genus Silene; species Silene undulata. The sequence continues at coordinate 64,012 of JAYMSE010000025.1, read as the reverse complement.
CTCCCAAAGAATAAATTCATCCTTTAAAGAGTACATTATAATAGGAAAAAAACTTCAACCGAAGATCCGCAGCAAGGCTAGTCTAATTCGGACAGGGTAAATACTAAGTTAGTCGGGGGAGTCTCCTTAAAGTATATACAAGTGGGGCGTTCTTTGGTTAGATGGTGAAGTCGCTTCTTTTCTTATAAGATAATAGCAGGGCTCTTAGTGCGTAAAATTTATTAGCGAGAAAGCCATTAAAGAGTTGTCCTATATATGAGAGTAACTAGTGTACTATTGACTTCGTCTTTCAACAGTAAAAAGAACCCTCTCTTCAACTGGAGTTGTTCCGAAAGCTTTCCCTCGGTAGAAGTAGTAGGGCGAGTGTCAGTCCTGTCTTTCTTTAGATGACTAAGGCGCTTTACCTATGAAGACGAGCAGTAGATAAGTCCCGAGGGGTATGAAAGGTTTACATCTCATAAGTAACTAAGAAAGGAAAAAATCCGGCTAAAGTAAAAAAACTTGGTGCAGTGATTGCATCTTTCTCTTTATCCGTGAAATCAATCATTTCAACGTGCCAAATGCATTAAATTAAATGGTAATAAAATCTCGGAGACATGCCGTTATCTGGTAAAGTACGCGTATGCATTAAAGACATAAAAGGATCTATCCTCTATGTGAAAAGGCATTACCCCTAATAGAAGTCCCCAAAAAGTTGAATGAAGTCCGAAGAAAAGAAGTAATTTCTAACGATTAATTACGTAAGAAAGGAAGCATGCGACCATTAACCGAAGAAATAGAGTAAAATCTGCTGCAGGGCGCCAATACACGTATAAAGCAGCTAATAATAAGCAATGGAAGTTTACACCTTTACCGGCAGCTGTAGCAAATAGCTGTACTAGTAGGTTCGCAAAAAATGTGTTCCGTTTATACGAAGCGCCTTCAACGGCAATCTAGGAAATCCTTTCTACTATCGTAACCTGATATAACACAGGTTCCACTTACTCGAATTTATTGATGCCGTGGAATATGTATTGGTTATGGCTTACTCGCATCAACTACTGTGGTTTCGGAAAGACTACGTGCCCTTGTATGCATTCTATCTATAGCTGTAGAAATCGAACTTTTCCTTCTAGTAGAGTTATTCTAGAGATCCTCCTGCTCTTCTTTGCTTGATCCTATTAAGGCTCTATATACCCATCAGGACCTATAATTAAGTAGTAGAGTTTTCCTTAATTGAGATCCACTATTTTATTTGGATCACTTTATGGCATATCTGAGATAGACCATTAGTGTACTTCTATCTTTAGGTGATAAAAGGCAAAGAAATACTGTGGGATGGTTCTAAATAATAGGGAAGTGAGTTACCAGTGCTTGTGTTGTTATAGTTTTACCTTCTTTTTTATTTCTTTTTGATAAGTAGCTGCTCGTCATTAAATATATAGGAAAAGAAAGCTTCTGAGTCGTACTAGTAAGTAATTTGGAAAGGGCTAAAGTTCACAAGGCAGGAACAGAGTCAGCAGCAGACATGATTACCTATTCAGATTTTAGATATCCTGACAACGTCAGATGCATAGACAGGCAACTCTTCTATAGTAAGAAAGGGAAGCATTTTAACCATAAAAAGACCGGTATTTCCTTTTTTCAGCTAGAGTAAGAGACAGCTTATAGGGCCAAAGGAAGATTAAATGGTAATACAAAGGTAATACTCGAAGCGCGTAATAGAACATAGGGCATATCCCAATTACTCCATAAAGAAAGTAGCTCGCTTTACTACCAACTGCAAAGAAGTTTTCATCAGTCACAACATAACTACTTTTTGCACTACTAGAGAAGGAAAGCAGCGAGCTACCCATTTAATACTCATACATAAAGACAGCCAGCTAGGCCAATTCTTTTCCGGAACGAGCAGATAAACCCAATGGCTTATTCTCGCCGGACATGTCTACCAATCGGTGTAACTGACAACTCGTCCCGTAACTTAGTTATCTTATATGCTCCTTATTATCATCAATGCAATTACCGGCTTACAATAACTTTATTTTTTTATATTTCTTTTTTTTACTACTATCCCCTCATTCCAAACTGGGGCGTAACCTGCGAGGCAAAGCATTCACACTAGTGCTCAATCATCAACCACGGAAAGTTTTGACTTTATTTTTTTTCCTGATTGCGCGCCAAGAGAATTATACGAATAAGAAAAGAAGATGTTCTCTCGTAAAAAGACGAAGCGACCCCCCTCCCGGGCGCACTCTAAGCATTCTCATTCTAATGAGTCAGCTACGCTTCCTCGGTCACTAGGGCTAGTGGTCTAGGAATAGGTAGAGTGTGTTAGCATGGAAGGGAGTGAGAGGAGGCGCAGAAGTGGAATGAATTAAATTTAGCAGCTTTTTTACTATATAAAGCATTAAGTCAACCCAATTTAGTGCAATATGAGTAAAGCCCGGTAGATGCTGTTGATATCCGTAGGAGTAGTAGACGCGGTTGAAGCAGGTGTAAGTGGTAAAGCCTTCGGTGGAAGCTTTCCCTATACTTAGTAGGAAAAAATAGCCTTGACATAGGAGAAGATGATTAAAGCACACAGCTTCCTGTCTAGCAATAGCATGAATCACAATAAGCAAAGGACGTAACAAGCAGTTTCGGTTAGTTCAAATACGTAGGTTATTAGCCTGAAACTAAAATCTCTAGAATGAGTTTCAGGATCGCCTGTTGGCTCGAAACGAAAAAAGTATAGGTAGTAATAATGCGTACTCCTACTACAATATAAAGAAGAGAGTCAGCAGATATGGGTAAAAAAGTGCATAAGCCGGGTAGACTGAGTACAGCGGATCAGATAGATCCTATACAAAAGACATCCCCGTTTACAACTCAAGGCACATCCCCATCATAGGCAGCGGTTATAGAGAGTTCGGAAGGTGCAAAAACAGTGGCATTCCCCATTTCCGTCTACAGATGAAGCGAATTCATCCAATTAGAAGTCTGGTCAACTTTAAGCCGTCTAAATCATCTGATGTACTGTATTCATTCTATAGCTTATAGATAGGGATTAAGTTCCGCAATGAACGAAATGGAAGTGTGAACGAATGCAATCGCCTTTCCTCGAAACTCTAGAACTAACTCGCCTCTTTGAAGACATTTAAGTATAAGCAGGATCCCGAATACGCGCCTTTGACTCTCTTTCCTTTGTAATCTTTTGCTTATACTAAGTGTTCTTATAATCTTTGTACTAGCAGTGTTGTAAGCTCCGTGCTATATGCTATTGCTGCATAAATAAGCTACTTATAAAGCCAAACCCTAGGGAAAAGGAGGGGGGAAAGCTTAGAGTCTGCTCGAAGGTTATCCCTACCTTTCTTTGTCCTACTCATGCCCACTCTGCCTTTAACAAATAGAAAGAATTTTTACTTTTTATCTATCTGCTCAACAAGTAGATGGACGCCGCTTCTAGTCTTTCTCGGATATATTAGTCATTATGCGCCATTCCTTGCTTGCTTTTTAGCCAATGCAGGAGCGTTTTTTAGTTATTAGCCTTTTCTAGGTTGGTACCATGTAAAATATCCATTCGTAATTCACCTTTCTGTATGATATTAAGGTTCCTTTGTCTGGAAACTTTTCTTTCCTTAGAGAGTGGTCGCTCCAAAACATCCTTTATATTGGGTTGAGTATTTGACTATATTATATCTCTGCAGTTAATTCATCTTCTAGTGGGTGAAAGAAGCGAAAGGAGTTCGGCCAGACTCATATCGATATGGACATAAAGTCAGGGTATCCGCCTAGTAGTTGGGAAAGTCCCCAAGCCCGCATTGCTAATTGGAACAAGGTTTCAAGTAAGTCGTCATAGATATAATATCTAACATGGTAGAAAGCCTCTCTTACTTAATTATAGGAAAAAATTCACTATACAGGTTGTCATAGGCGCGCCTCCTTCTATTTACTATGCCACGTGTCCTAGTTGCTTTCTCTGGAAAAAGCGGTAATATGATAATCTTGTTATAAAGGATCATTGGGTTATATAAGGATAGTCTTTGCATGGAGGAAGAAACTGTCCATTGAGATGTGTGAGGCTTCTTTTAGTTCACATTCTTTAGTTCTAACATACCTGGGCTACTTGCTCTGGTTAGATATACTGGTACTTAATACTTGCTAATGTTTACTCTCTCTTTTTTTTTTTTTTATTCTAAAAAAGATGCTTTGGTTCTTTCTTTTCGTAGCTTATTGTCGGGAGAAACTTTTCGCGTTTAGTAAGAAGTTTTTTAAGAAGGGTCTTCCAAGGTAAGAGTAGACAGTCTGGGAGTGAAACGATTATAAGACTCAATATCGGGGGGGGTCGAAGGCTGTGCGAGAGCTAACACAATGAAATGGGTAGCCATTGGGGACTCTTCGGTAAGACAAATTTTCTTCTTTATTTTCCCTAAAGCGAGAAGAATAAGTCAGCTACTCATATTTCTATGTCCGAGTTGGGTTACCAAGAAAGGCAGAGCTTGTCTGTTCATTATGTTTTTATGGATAGAAAAGGAGGGAAACTTCATCAGTGCAGTAGTTGTTTTTTCAGACAAAGCGTCCTTGTATTTGTGTGATTGCTTCCTATCTATATCATTATGTTTTTATATGTAGTACATAAAAATCTAAATTTTTTCCGTGAATGGAGTTGGAATGAATTGGTGGATTTCGATCTCTTTACTTTTAAGTCAAAAATTTCTTAGATAATAAGAGGCCTCAATAGGGGAATCCCCCATATGATAAATAAATTCGGGATAGAATGCGTGGGTACAGCGGAAAGGGTAGGTCCAGTAGTATCTAAAGTTCGAATGTAAATAATATAAATAGATTCTACGGAAACCAAGTGGCGACCGTTGTTCAAACAAAGGGAGCGCAGCTTCACCTACGTAAACAGAGGCATAGGCGGGCCTCTCGATCCATAGATAAGGCAAGAAGTACACAAGGAGTTTCTGACAAATGCAAGCGAGGCAGCTTCCTCAGAAATCTTTGACCTTAGTTTTCGGTTTGATCCAACTGCATAAGAGTCCGCCCGCTCGCCTGCGTCGGATAGTTAGAATTCTCTAAGAAAGATATATCTATAGTCACGCGCCTAAACATTGTAAACATCTACAGTTGCGATTTACGTAGATGATAAAGCTTCTAGTATTTCCAGCAAAGGTCTTTCATGCGAAACTTTATAAACGCTCCAAACGATCCATTTAATTTACTTTCTTCTTTAACTTTCTTATCTTTCTCTGGTTACTATAAATAGGGTACTTGGCTAAGTTATCTTTTGCGGGTGAAAGGATTCAGGGATTCTAATCCCGTTTTATAGAGCGGACTCCAGTCTCAGTTCCTACTACGATATACGAATATCCTCTTGAAAGCTATTGATCTAATAACGCTCTCAAACCACTCTTTAGATCATTTGCCTTCTTTCTATTTAAAGCAGTCCTTTACATCTCAGTTACAAGGGCAGTTTTACTTGTAGCAGATAATGTTTAACTGGGAATCCCTTTTCATGCATACCTAAAAGGATCCGGGGCCTGATAACCATTTTATATTCTTGTCAAATTTACTTGACTAAATAGCTCTTCTTTTCCTACGCTAACAGATGTGCTATTCCTCTTATAAGACAGTTAAGGAAGTCTCGTTTGAAGCTCTTTCATATACCTCTGCCCGATCCTCTTTTCTGACAGCCTTACACAGGTAATTGCAACAATCTTACTAGGGCAGGACAAGATCTGCCGCCAGGCGAGTTATACTGGACTACTTTTTTTAATATGATGGGGCTTTCCCCTCGCTAGATTTTGTTTACCGTTTAAGTCCCTTATTGACGTGACTTCTGTTTACAGGGAATCCACTGACGCTACATATCTACTTGGAACATCTGATGTCTCCGACGTATCTTTCTGTATCTGTTGCATCTGTTGCAACTGAAACGCCTGTCTCTTAATGCCTTAATACTCGCCGCTAGATGATAACACGCTTTATTTGTCTTCCTTAGTTCACCTTTTAGATGATACGTATTTACTGTAACTCTTTCTGCCTTAATCTCCCGTAGAAGTTGAACCTTTGCTTGCTAGCCGAAGCATCTGATCAAGTAGTGAAAGAAGAGTTTCCGCGGAAAACAGGGTTGATGGTGAATCCAACCTCGATTATACATTCTCAGTAGAAATAGAACCCCTTGGGGACTGAGGCGTAGACACAGCGGATGTAATTGAAACTCGTGTTGTTTCGGGGAACTCCTATGAGTGACTGTCGAGACTATCCTATCATATATAGGTTAACCAACTTGTTTCATGACTCTCTATTATAACTGCTTATTCGACTGTGAGATAAAGTAGTGTTGAAGTGAGATCATTGTATACTATTGAAATTTTTAGAAAATCCCTTGCTCTGAATTGACATACCAACTCTGCATGAGGCTATTCATGAGTAAAGAACATCCACTCTAAAAGAAGCGAGTGCGATACATATTTCACACAAAGACAGAAAAAGATAAAATATGGGGTGCTTCATGATGTCCCATGCTTTCCTATTATAAGGTTAAGTGATCAACAGGATATCTTATAGTAAATCCTCTCCGTATACAAACCTACTGGGCATTCTACTAGTGCCAGTCCGTACTTAGCCCCCCGTTTACACCTTCGCATTCACTGACGTTGTTCATAAATCCACTTAAGCAGCTGTTGTAGAAGGAGCGAGCTCTGATCAAATAAACAAAGTCTTTACAGTAAGAGGCTAAGGAATTAAAAGTTCTATCAAATCTGGGAGATGCATTTCCGATTTACCGGGTTGAACACTTATTTATCATTGATCTTGGAACAGCTAGGGATTAGTCTGGATAGGCGCCTGCGGCTGGCGTATCCACCCAAGCTTTTTTTTAGTCTTTTCATGGCGCTTACCCTTGGAAGCATTCTCCTTTTCTATAATTACAGTAAGTTGTTCCGTATATAAACTCTTAGTCTCTAAATGATATACTAGAAGGAAATATCATCAGTTACATCAGAAAGAGTGAGATCATATACGGCAGGGAGGGAAGCCTTGGCATCCATTAGGCTCACAAAAAGAGCCATTTTCTATAGTTTCTTAATTTCAACTTTTTATGAATTGGGAAAAATCTTATCTTATTACGTCTGGCGTCTGCCCTATATGCCGCGGGATTTGCTTCTTCCGTAAGCTTCTTATAGTTAGAAGGCTGGCTTCGCTTTTTACTTTTCCCTTATAGAATTAAGCTTTACGTTAATTAAAAAAATAGTTATAAAGGATCTGTAGCTTCCTCTTTTCTATATTATAGTTGTTGACTACTGGGAGATGGGCTACAGTACAGAACCATATGCCCTGAAAGCTTTCATTGACCCCTAACAGAAGTGTTATACCACACAGCCTTTCGCACAGGTAAGAGAGAAAAAAACCAGGCATTCCCCTATAGAAAGAAAAACTGGGCTGTTGCTTCCTGAGTCCCCCTACTGAAAGGGAGTCAGTCAATCAAAGCGGGATGATGGAGCTTTCTCTCTATAGGCAATTAGTGTCGATTGGATTCAGCAGTTTAGTAGTCTTGACTCGCACTCTCTAAGTAAGGATAAAATAAGATTGAGATAGGAGAAGTTCTTTACAGATTGTAACACCTGGCCCTCTATGCTCTATATTCTTGTTTCGCCCTGCTACTTCGCTAGCTACGGAACCTCACTTGCGCTGACGGGAGACGAAATAAACTCCTATTCATTCTTTATAGTAAGTAGGTGATTAACGATCTAAAGTCCTTAGATGATATCTGCTTATTATATACGCTATTTATTTTATTAAATCTTTTTGGGCCGCTCCAAATCCTCCATCTAATGGTGAATTTACAGGGAATTAGACTCCAGTAGAAGCATAAGTATAGAAATAGTCCTGAATAATTACGGGATCAAACCCCAAAGTCTCTCGATACCGAAGAAAACTAGGGAGCTCACTAAAGAAAGTAGGACACATTCCTGATCTCGGAGAATGGGAGATATCCTTGTGACTAGTCACTGAGATACGGTGGAGCAAGCTACTTCCTTAAAAAAGAAGAAAATGCAAGCCAAGACTACTAAACTGCTATGTTAGCCAAATCAAGCGGATATGCTACCCGTGAGCGTCGTTTCGAGATACCGGACGATGGTACCATTAGCGGCTAATTCTACTTTACCTTGATAAAACTATATTTGAGTGCCATTATGTTTACAATGTAAAACGAGGGTGGGCCTCTTTTTCTGTGTTGTTTGCGAGCTAAGCCCATATTTAGGCGCGTGCGGAGACATGCCTTCTTAAGGTTAATTAGGGTAGCACTCCCGGGGAAAGATCCCTGAGAATCCCGGTCATACGAAAGGTATAGCCATTTAAAGAAGAAAGCAAAGAAGACTGATTCGATAGGAACCGAACTCTGCTGATGGTAGGCTTACCGGGGTTGTTGAATCCTACATTATGCCTTAGTAAAGGGATCCCCCGTGACGAGTTATGCTAACAACAAGTACGTCTCCTGCTTCATGCGCCAACCTATAAAAGGGGGAAAGCCCTCGTTTGCTGATTCCATCTCTATGACCATTTCTTCTTCTTCTCAGTAATATAATAGTAGTTTTTAAACCTTATGTTTACGTGGGACCAACTGGCCATGTTCATCTTCCCAATTCTCCTGCTAGCGTTAGTGGGTGAAGATACCTGTTATAAGTACTAGTAGTAAAGGGCGGGTGTGCTCATTCGTCTGAGCAATGTATGCTCTAGTGTTCGCCTTAAGTTTATTTCACCGAAAACCTTGTTTCACTTGACTTTCTTTAAAGATATAGACAAAGCGGAAGCATTTGCCATTAATTAAATGTAGTTGAAAGGAAAGCCCTCTTACTCAATGGATAGCATCCCCCCTAGAACGTGAGTCACAATAAAAAAGGACAGCTAAGAGCAAGAGACTTCTCTTTAGAAATCGAAGAAGTAAATTATAGGCAAATACTTCACAGCTTTTAAGAAAAAAGACCTTACATCACAGCAAAGGACTGGCTGCGAGCGCCCTTGACCATATCATAGGAGAAATACGGCAAAGAAAGCGTAAGCAATCTCAAGGGTAGACCTGACATCTAAAAAGAGTCTTCAAATGCTTTGTAACTACGAGTAGCTTCCGGGACTACTTAAACTATATAAGATGCCTGGAAAGTACCAATTCCATGTCAAAAAACATTTAGTATGGAAGGAATTGTTCACACCCATTTCCAATTCCTAAGTTAGTGGCCATTTCTCTATTGTCCGCGTCCCTCTTTTGCCTTAGAGAATCTCTAATAGTTTTCCTAATCTTTTTTAGTATGAAGGACTTCTTTATTCAGTTGAAAGGCAGAAAGGATTCTTAACCTCGGGATTTTTACATAAAAAGAATTTCAGATCTTTTTACGGCCCATAAAATGGGTATGAAAAAAGAAAGTTGCTAATCTACGATAATAGTTGATAAAAAAACAGATAAATCGGGTTATACCAAAAAGAACAAGAAAGAGTAACTTTTAATTAGAGTAATGGGGGCGAATGGAACGCATGATCTCAGTCTTAGTAGAGGAGAGGTAGCACTCATAATTAGCTAGTCCCGGGAAAGACGCCAGTCGAAGACGTTTACTGTTGAAAGAAGAGTAAATATAACAGCATAGGATAAGACATCAGTTAATGTTTACATCTACTAAGAATAGCTTGCCTAAGTCTCTTATAAGGTGGTTTGCCTGAACGAGTACAAGACTTTTAACGAAGAATTTCTTGAGCAAATCCTTTCTCGGTCTTGTAGAGGGATGCCCCTTCTTTTCTTTTAGTGGGGGCCCTAGCCATTTGAGACGTTCGGGATGACCCTCCATGTTTATGGTCAATCCTTAAAAATAACGCGAGCCAACTTCTTTTCTAAAAAAGCAGCCTCCTCCTTCGGTTCATATCATAGTAATGGGTCAGTAGCATTCTTATTAGGATCTTTCTTATGAATCTGGTCCTTTTAACCAAAGAAAAAGAGGCACTGCTTGGTCAACACTAATGGTAGAACAAGGTTCCATGCCAATTTCACTTAGACGAGTTCAACTAGGATGAGAAAGTCTTTTCGGGTCTTGCACAATCTATACTTTTTTTCTTTGCTTTTGTTTAGTTTTCTTATGCTTATAGATAGAATTGACCTTCTTCAATTACTGAAACAGGGGTTTAGTTTAAGGCATCATCCCCAAGAACGCAAAAGAGAAACCATTAGATCCAAGCAAAGGCAGATATTAATTCGACATGAATGACTCACGCCTAACCTACCATAAGTGCATAAAGTCTTTTCTTCTCTTCTAAAGTAAAGCAGTAAAATGGAAGAAGTATACATTAACTCAACCTTTTTTCATTGAAAAGTTTACTTAGTTTCTAATGATGTTAAAGCACAAATGAATAGACCCGCAAGCGTTATTCTAGCTTTTCCTTGGGATCCGTTTGTATATGCCCGAAATAATAGGCGACTCTTAAGTTTTACGATTACGATAATGAAAGTGTAAAAGGTTCCCAGCGATGCTGATTTTTTTTTATATAGGATGGAAAAGCGAATTTAGTGTTCGTTAACGTTGTTAATGAAGATTTCTCTTTACTGCAATTCGAGTGCTTTTTTAGAATAAAGCTTACTGTTAACAAGAAAGAATGACAATAAAAGAATGACTCACTTTACTGGCTTTGGACCCACCTTGGCAAATAGATTTCTAGCTCGATCCAGACTACGCTACATTTGCTACGGGGAGGTGGGAGATACGTTAAGACTACTTTCTCAGCAACCCTTTTGACGCTATAAAGGCAAAGGCAGCCGGCTCCCATGTAACTAGGCCTCGTACTCATAGACTACTACTTACTGTTCTTGTCTTGGAGTTTTTTTTTCACACAATCACATCGTCGCGTCAATGCGCGTGTTCAGTCTAGGTAGCTAAGGATAGGACTGGCCCTTGCTTATAATGTGAGAGGGGTGAAGCTAGTTAAGGTTAAGGCTGCGCACCTTGTATGGACAAGCAAGTAAGCTTCTTTCCTCATTTAGATTATAATTCTTTTTGGAGGCTCACTCACATCAAAGCTCAAACTCAGTTCATATGTCCTGAAAGATTAGGTGTTTTGGTTCACCTTCTTTTCTCGGTAGCCCAGGTTTGGGCGAAGAGGTCCTTACTAGCCAGAGTAAGCAGTTTAGGAAGGAGCAGAAGAAGGGGTTCGGTGGAAAGAGAGGGTGCTATAGTGCCAAGGGGCGCACATATTTAAATAAATAAGGGTAGAGGTTGACCTTCCTTTCTCTAGTACCCCAGCAAGAAAGAGTACAATCATTTCCGGGCGAACCGGTCTCGAACCCTTTGCTTGATGACAAAGCAGAATCTGAGTAATACTAAAAAGCAGTTTTTTTAGGGGTGGGTGCTCCAGCCGTAGCTCCGAAAGAACAGAGGGAAGAGAGGCTTCCATCCAGTACTTAACTAATATAAAGTAAGGCGCAAAAGCCTATATTATATTAGAAATATTTTGAATCTAGCTCTTACATACTATAGTAATACGAGCCTTCCTTTAATTATAAGCGCCGAAAACTGTGCCCTATATATGCGTATGAAATTGAAAAAAAAGTCCGATCGAAGGTGCAGTCTATGCGAACGAGCTGGCTGGAAAAGCAGCTAATTAAGAAGTAGCTTTGGCGGATCCTGTAGACAACTAAAATACTGGGTTTCGTCCCTTTATTCCTTGCTTGGTGAGCCTCCATTGCCCCGAAAGCAAGCTTTTTGAAGCCGATAATGAGACTTTGACTAGATTTTTTCGATGCAAATAACTCCCGAAATTTTCTAAAGGTGAGAGGGTTAGCCGATAGATTGGGGAGGCGTGGATCACAGAAAAACATGATATCCTGGTTGTGAGAATCATAATAAACAGATCCTTATTGCTTTTTTTTCTAGCTTTTGCTAGAGTACCGCTGTGCCAATTAATCAGCGACCCCTTATCAAATTCTGCTCCTTGATAAAAAAGTATCAGCGTTATGACAATTTCCTTATAACTTAAAATAAAATAAGTTCATGTTCATCTTAATATATATGAATATACGTAACATGTGTTCCAATCTTATCTCTTATCTTTTTTATTAATTTTATTAATCTCTAATTTATCCTTTTGTAAACTAATTCAAGTAAGTACGTGTCGAGCCTAACCATTGCAGACGGGTAGACTGAACTTGTCTGCAGAAATGTCTTTGCTAAAATCGCTTCAATGTTGAACGGTTGCATTTGATTTCAAAAAGTCATAACTGTAAGAAAAAGGAGGAAGAGTTGTACCAAGCAGTCAAATAAGGTACGCGATCCTTGGATATCTAATTGGAAAAGACCGAGAACAATGAAAGTTGCTTTCTCGGCGGGATTCCTTAAGTGATTTCCCAACCAATGTTGCAAGGATCGACTTTGAAAGCGTGAAGGGAAAAAACGCATGAATAGCGAGAAAAAAACGGGAAAACACAGGTGAACTTACCTGAGAAAGGAGATAAGAGATAGGGGTTGAGCGGCAGAGTACACGGTTGACGCCCCTTTAAAGGAGTCCAATAAGGATGGTAATTAAAAAAAATCTAATAAAAAAGTCAGTACAATCTTGGCAGTGGAAGGCTAGCTATACGCTTACTCTCTTTGTTAGAGGCCAGTCTCATGTGCTCTGTTCCATCCCGAGCATGCATCAAGCGACGAAAAAGGGCAGAAGTACACTCTTTGTGAAATATTTCTGCCGGTTGGATAGGCCGCAGCCCCCTTACAAAGAATGAGGAAGCCACTTTAGCGGATCGCGGTAGGGATAGATGTCAATGAAAGAAGTCAATGAATCCTGTCTTTTGGCTAGGAATAACTTTTTTAGTAATGAATTCCCAAATCTAAGGAATTTTTAAAAGAGCGAAATTTTTTGAGGGTTAAATTGACCAAGAGTGGGATTATTGGGACAAGGAATTTTATTTTTGAAGATCCATCTGTCTCAAGGCTGGGAATTGAAGGGCCTGTTATGATCCATGGTGGACAAAGAGCAAGCGAACTTGTCTCGCTTTAGGAAAATAAATACCGGGATCGATTGATCACATGCGAAGGACCAAGCCCGTTAAAGACGGGGCGTTGTACTGGTCGTGCTTTAAGGGGCGAAGAACATGGATTCACTAGAAGCCTTTATCTATTACTTATTACAATTCATTTTTTTTTCCAATAAGTCTAAGTTAAAGCTCTCAAAACAAATGTGTAAAAGCCTTTACTTCTTTCATAAAAGCATAATTAAGGGCTCCTTTGTTGACCTGAAAGTTGACGCTTTGTCGTGAGGAGGGGTTTGAAAGCAGTGCTGCTTGCCAAGATGTTTTCAAACTTATCGGTCAGTCAGTAAAGAAAGGAGGTTCAATTGGTGCCGTGATATCAAAAAGTACAAAGTATTCGGTAAGCCTAAAGAGAAGGGCGAAGCTTTCTCCTTACAGTTCCGGGTAAATCTCCTCAACTAATATATCCGGAAGAATCACCATATGAAAAAATTCCCAGATCCACATCCGAAATCTGATGTTAAGTTTTTTTCATTCTTATTCTACTTGGCCCCCGGTTGAATAGATGCTTCACCCTTGCTTTGGTAGGTTGCCGACCTACTGTGAGACAAGTCACCTATCCATAGTATTGGTCCCATTTCTCTTGACTTTGACCCTTGGCATCGGTGCCTCGATGAAGACGAATCGGATTAACGTGAGTAAAGTACCAGAGCTTAAACGCCTTTCTTACTCGACCCGAACCTTTTTTTAGAGTTCCCCTTCTTCGATCTTCAACTCAACGAAACCGGCGATTTCGTGACATTAGGGCGTCGATCTGGAAATAACAAAGCCAGGCTAGTGAATGTGTCTCGTTGGAATGGGATGAGATTGACTAGCTGGATGGCTGTCAAAGGGTCCCCGGACTAAGAACTTCATTATTATACTTCATGATCAATCAGAATGAATCTCCGTAAGTCAGTAAGAAAGTAAGGCGAGGGTTGTTGGTTGGGATCTTTTCTATCTTCTATCGTAACTATCCTTGAGCGCATCTGTTTCTTTTCCTGTGTAAGCTTTAGAAGAGTCTTGTTGGAATCATAACATAGTAAACCTCCCTCCCTTTCCAAGCTTACAATTACAAGACAAAGGTCTTGCACATTATGCTATGAAGGATGTCTGTCTCCGGATCGTCTAAATATACCTTTCTTAACTTTTGACGGTGTGGTCCGTACAAAAGCAGAATTTAGCTTCATCTCAACCAACTGTCTTGCTGAGACAGGAAGGAATTAGATTTCCATTGATTTCAGTGATACCAGCTTTTTTTTTTTCTTTTTTGTCTTGTCTCTCGAACAGCGGATTCCGGTGATGGTTGTTGAGGCACAGTAGAGATAGGGGGAATTAGAGCGGGCTCGTGGCGGGTCGAATGAATGCCCTACGAAATAGATATAAAATAAAAGGAGTTTGCCTTTCTCCCTAATGGTCGAGAGCTCTAAAGAACTAAGGGACCTTATTAGATTTGCCAGTTACTGATCGATTGATCGCATGCAAAGGGTGGGGATAAGTTGGCTAGACTTAGAAGAGCTCTTGTGGCTCATGAACAAGCAAGTAAATAGGCTTGCGCAGAGGTAGAATTGAGGGCTCGGTCAGTATGCCGTGTGGACTCATAGTAAGCGGAAGAAGAGACGGCTTACTAAATAATAAATGAAATCTTTTTAAACCAGCAAGATAAGCTCCTGCCCTCGAATTGGGGCTTTTTCTCTCTTCTTACAAAGGCCGAAAGGCTTGTTGCGTTTGCACGAAAAAGTCAAATAATGAAGTTAATTATTCTATGCGATGGAGAAAATCTATTTAGACTATATGTAAGATGTGAGCGTCTCGTCGATTCTATCCCGCTTTCTAAGAACAAGTAAATAAATTCTTTTCACTAGCTTCCTCGTAAAGAAAGTGCAAACTCAGAGGCACCGGCGACCGGCAGCTCTTCCCCCCAATTGCTACTGCTGCAGGACGGCCCCCCTTTATTCTTCTAAGTAATTAGAAATAGCCTAGCACATGCTTATTAGCCTACGAAACATACTCGACGCATTCTGTAATATATTTTAATATAAAAGGAAAAGTTACTAAAGTCTGTATGTGGTTCGATGGGTTCAAGACCCGCCGTAGTTATAGTTGCGATCCCCTATAAATTCTTATGTTTTGAATCTCATCTTTATAATTAAAACAGCGCGTTATTGGTATTTAAGGCTCTAACCATCTGGAATCTTACCGACCGCTTCAAAGATTTGAATTGATCCAATAAGCGGATGATAAAAAAACTCCAAGCAGTAGCTTAAGAAAGGAAAGCACATCTATAATAAGTCGTGTCTTATCTAAAAAAGACTTTTATCTTCTATCTATGATAAAAAGTTGCTAGAGTATAGAGGCATTCCATCACCCTTCTCCTTCCAGTAGAGCATTTCCATACCTCGAGTCTCTTATGACCCTCATCACTAGCGGTTGAACTAAGAAAAAACCTCGCCCCTCCTCGGCCGCTCACTCGAGCATTTGATATCAGGCTTTCCTTAAGAGAAAAATTTGATTAGGAATGCCACTCGCCTAAAAGACTTGACCAGGCTAAGCATCACACAATGTTTGTGAGATTAAAGAACAAAAACAAGTCGTTTTGGGGGCGCGCGGGCTTAAGCGCAACATCAAAAGCATGGGGCTCTTCCTGCGCTACTACTTTTCCTTAATTCAAGGGCTATGCTCCTTCTTTTTTTTTTTTTCTTTTTAATTAGGATTCATGCTTCAAGTACTCGAATGTAATATATTGAGGTAAGTTATCTTGTCTAGCTAGACTATAGTCCACTCGCGGATGTGCCATACCATTCCAAGGAGAGAAGGCTACTTCAATCTATTTTGCTAATTTAGTAAAGGCATCAAGAAAGAGAATAGTTAAAATGGGGAAAATATTCTTACCCTAAGGCGCATTCCGGTTGAAAGGGGCATAGTTTTATGAATACAAAGAGCGGATACGAGATCTTTTACATTACCCGCACTCATTGGATTTTTAAAAATCTTAAACTATAGGAGATCTTATACGGAAGACTCTTTTTGATAGGAGATATTCAAGAAACTGAGGACCAAGATCAGAGGAAGTATGCCAGCCAACTAAAAATTAATTAGAGTGATTGGAATCAGAGTTTAATAGATTCATGGGCTTCGGAACCCTCAATTGGCCCATTATGTATTATAAAAGCTAGCTCTTAAGAAGGGAGCTTTCTAATTTCCTTAGGCTTAGCCTTTAGTTCTGCAGGTGGAGTCTTAGGTAGGAGGGGGTAGAAGATGGGTTAAGATGTTTTAGACTAAGGAGGCAGATAGGTCGTCGCAATTTCGCCTAAAGAAGTGGTACGAGTCTACCGAAAAAAGGTAAGATGACTCTTTAATTTAGAGAAAGTGTACTAGACTAAGTATAAGGCTCGCTCCAAAGCACTTCCAATTTGGAGAGTTTAGCGTTATTTTTGTCAGGTTTAAGAATCTTGTTATAAAGAAGGAGAGGAGCTTCCGAGACCTAGACTCTTTTGCTTTGCCATTCATGCATCCCCTTCCTTGTCCTGACATCTATCTTATGTGGTTATGTAAGATAGGTTGCTTTACGAGAGGGGGGGCACCCAGAAAGAACTATGATTGGTATGATTGGATATTAATTCAAGGTCGTCAAGGAAAGCCAGGGGAATTTAGACTTTGACTGTTCGCAGCAAATGCTGTTTCATCGCGATATGTCTTTATAAGGGGGCAGCAAACATAGCTAACTGGAGTAATCCCTCCGATTGCCTATTTGATTCATTTTTTAATAGCCGGCAATGCAACCCCAAAAGGAGACAAAGCTTCGTGTCCAGTTGTAGTATCGAGCATTTTTCAAACTATAATACATCTACGGTACTTCACGAATAGACCTCGCATCGACTGGCGTTTTTACTTCTGCATCCGCTAGTCAGCATTTCTGCTTTGCATTCTGGTCATAGAACCTTCTCCGCGACTGTTGCACATTCTTCGGGAAGACTTTTCCCAGATTACTCTAAAGTCTTCCTCCTTATTGCTTTATTGCTGACCAATACAATTGGTGAGTCCAAGAATTGTGATTCACCAACCCGGGCATTTTCTTTTTTCTAACTAATTTCATGCAAAGATGTCTGAGATTATGTGGGGGCTTTACTTGTCTATTCTTCTTGCTGTTACTTAAACTAGTTATAAAGGTGCGCTTCTCCTATAGGGATAGACTGATCGTGTTATTTAACTCGTCTACTACTGTAGCTTGTTGATAAAAAGGAGATCCCAAGTCCCCATCATAAGTTTAGGGAGTGGAGTCTACTTCGAGGGCTAAATCTTGACACTCTTACGCGGGCTGTTACATAGTTAGAAATACTATAATCAAATACATAGGCTCCTAGCTTTAGCGTAGTCTAGTGACGACCACACACAATATGTTCTTTGCTGCCTTTGTGGATCCATTCAAAATGATTTAGATCTTGTCGCTGTTTCATATGAGACGAAATGTTACTTTAAATGTCTTTTTTGGTTACTTTTGAACAGCTGTTTTGTAGCAGTTATTCTTCTTTTTCTTTAAGCCTCTCTCTTATAGCATTTCTTCTTATAGTCCAGTAAGCTACTAGCGGGAAGGCCCTTAAAGACAAGTAAATGACCAAGTAGTATTATAATTCTACAATCTATTTGTAGATGAAGGGTGTACTCCTGCCCACCCGTATGTATGATTTTTAAGTAGTAGATATAGAGGGTTGTGCCCGGCTAGTAGCGTCGTTGGGCGCGCATTAAGCTCTCCAGTAAGAATCCGTAGTAGTGGTTAGTGGAGCGCATTAGCAACACGTTCCGTTCAATCTAAATAGAATAAGTGGGCATACCCCAGGTATTGAAGTACGCTCTTACTTCGGTAATTACTTTGTAGATCCGGAATAGCCTTAATTAGAATAGTAAGCTTGGTATTCTTCTTCGATCAGGACCTTCACTAAGAAAAAAAAGCATAAGCGGTTGCATTGCAACAGAGACGGGCTGTACAATTGTTGGTGTGTGGACATCCTCTGATCTGGAGAGTGGCCTTTTTAATTACACGGAAATCTTCTTAGAGTAGCTGGATGTGATATTAGCGTTGGAGTAAGCTAGGCTACACCTCGATTACCGAGTTAGTAGATCCTCGAGGTCTTTTTTTGCATTCATAACATAAGTTGAAATTCCTCACAAATAAATTATATTTGGAGCAAGACTCCAGACTGGAAGCTGCCCTAAGAATATGATATCCTAAGGAATGGAATAAAGGAAAGCCAGGTTCACTCCCTCTCCTGATGGAGTAAGTTCAGAGGTTTTAAATAAGAAGGACGAGCCTGTAAACTCCCTTAACGCAAGCATTCAATTCAGAGTGAGCAAAAGTTCTTTCCTTACGCTGCGCATAAGAAATTCTCCCATAAGCTTAAGCATCAAGTCAACCCTCAAAATGCACAGGAGCTAAATCTGTCCTTGCTTTAGCAACTAAGCCTTTTAAACCCTTCACAGTGCTATATAAGAACAATGTGCCTTTCGCTTTCTTAGAACTCGCGAGTTCTTCATAGAAGTCTCCTCAGCCCAATCGATAAACTGAAGTAGCACTCATTTAGAGAGGAAATAAGACTTTATATTATATACAACATTAATTTAATTGGTTTATGACAGTTTGTAAGGATTAATTAGACATTAAAGTAAAACTTTTTCGAGGAATTGCATGGAAACTTTGGCTCTTATAATCCACAGGGTTGAATTTGCTAATCTCTTCTAGGGCCTCGCTTTCTTAACTGCCGTAAAAGGCGAATTAATTTAGTAGTTGTTGACTGTCTGCATGCATTAAGAAGTCTCCAATCTTGTGTTGGATTGGGATTGTACGCATTAAGATCCGTAAGATACTTCCTAAAAATTCCTAGTTCTCAGTCATCGGCTGCCTCGGCTTAGGAAAGAACGTACAATGCTTACTTTTGTTCTTTATCTAGAGTTCTTAAATACCTATAAAGTAAGGCATATACCTTTCCTTTGCAATGGTTCCGTGAGATTTTTGGTTAGACTCTTTATGTTTTTTGTAAACCCTTATTAGCCTTACACCTCTTAGACTCCAAAAGCAAGAGAAAAGAAGTTAAGTAAGAATCCGGTTAAGCGCTGACAGGGAGCACAGAAGTTCTACCGGAAAAAAAGAAAAGAGCTCCGGCGGATGTATGTGCTATAGCTGAACCAGTCTTATAGTTCCGAAATAAACGCTCACTCACTGGACAAGTAAAGGCTATCTTGGTGAGCGAGAATTTCATATGGGGTTGGATTCATCCGGCTGGCGGTATACTAATGAGAGACCATACCTTTTATTTTCTTATATCTAGCAGTTAGTAGGGGGTTTCATAAGAGAAAGATTGCTAAGCCCAGTCCACTTTTCCGGAGTAGAATGATACTATAATAATAAGCGAATAAAGTAACTCGCATCTAGAGAAAGCGAGAAAAGCTGGTGAAAGGCTTCTTGACTAAAATTCTTACTAGTAGGAATTGTCCCGCCTACTTAGGAAGCATTTGGCTAAAGTCCTAAGAAGGACCTCTTTCTACTACTGCATCTAGACCTATGAAAGAGGCACGGTACCAACCTGTATAGAAATATAATAGAGTCAAAGGTGCGCTAGTAGAAAATGGAATCAAGTAAGAAGAAAAAAGAATTTAATGCTCTGGGTTCAGCCTCTAATTCTTAAAAAACTACTTTGCTCAAATCTATCGAGAACTAGTCTTATATGATCTATCTCATAATGAGAGGACTTGCCCGGTCATCTATTTTCTTTGCTATCCCTGAAACTTGGGGACTCGACCCCAATTCTTTTCTTTTTTTTTTTAAGTGATAACGAGCAAGCGTTGATTTTCTATTCTATATCTATTTATATGAGAATTTCTGCTTCGCTGCCTCTCTACTTGTAAGGTGGTTGAATACCTATTATGCGTATACGCTTTCAAACAGGCGGCTTAGCGCCTTCAACAAGGTAAGTTTGGAGTTAACTACTAAAAAATAAGTTCTCAATTACATCGACCGACCCTTTAACTACGTTTTACCTTACATGTCTGAATCTCATATAGAAATATGATAAGGAATGCATCAATGCAAAAACTACCCAGCGCACTATACACTATAAAGCTTGTCCAACCGGGTGCTCTAGGAACGAAAAAAAAAGAAAAGAATTTAGGGTGCGATAAAAGTCCCGTTTACTCTAAAGTAAAGGGAATGATCCGATAGAAGAACTCACATATTAAAGTTAAGTAACAAAGAAAAGATAGGGATTTACCGATAGGAGGTTTGAATTCGTATTCTATTTCTCACTTTAACGGGGGAGTAAGAGAACAGCAACGTGAGTCTTTTATCCGAAACCAAAAAAGTAACATAAAGTCAAGCTCGAAACACATTAAGTATAAGAATCTACTGATGCTTTTCTAATGAAACAAAAGCAGTTGACCTTTACGCGCCTTATTGTATGTAAAGAGAGGGTTTCTTCCCAATCTCGGGACGAGCGGAGAGCTACTCTTCTAGCTTCTAGTATTTACAACTTCGAGGAAAGTAGGCTTTGGCGGCGTAGGAAGATCGGGGCGATCGGCCACCGGTTGGTGAGGTAATTGCACTCTTCAGGAATTATATTAGTTGATGAGAAAAAAATAGACTTACATCAGGATCTCTTTTTCTTCTTTATTCTTATTTTAATTTTCGTATAATGGATCCCGGTTCGCGCATTAAGCTTAGAGATAGGCTTATTTGTTAATATGATGGCCAGTCATAGTTTTTTCTTTGTAAGTAGGAAAGTCTTTCCCTTCTTGTCCTAAAAAGATAAAATAAAAAGGGGGCTTGCTCGCATATTAAAGAAGTCAAGAAAGGATCCAGAGGAACTACGAGGAGTATGGACAGGAAATCCGGAGAGTGAAACGAAAGACTCGGTTAACACGTGAAAGAGGAGAACCAAGAGGATGGAAGAATGAGGCACGGCACCTAGTACCACAGAATACGATTCGTAATACCAAAGATAGTACGCAGATGAGAAAAAATGAAAGCCTAGGTACTTCCCAAGCGCCTACTAAAGAAAGTCAAAACTGTTCCGATTTTTATGGTGTCGAAAGCCCCTTTTTCCACAATCTCAATAGAAAGATCCGAATATCACAACCCATTTGACAGTGAAAACCCTATAAATTAAGTAAGTCACTCCTTTTGTTTTGAAAATCTTTCTTAAGATAGGGATGTTTTTTTCTCTTTGTTCTTAGTATAGGAAGAGTAGGATCATTAGTCATTAGAAAGTATAATGCGCAATTTAAGTAATTATCTTTCGGGAGTTGACCCACTTGGGCGGGCGAATTCTTAATGCTGCAGAGTAAGTTAAGTGCGAGGATAGGGATCTTCACCAGTGCCTTGTGCATGTTCTGAAATGGAAATACCACGTACAACAAATACATATGAACCGAATCTTAATTATACTATATAAAGTAAGGAGTAGAACGTATGCCATTACACGATTTTTATAAGGTCACCGCACACAAGCTAAGAAGCTGCTACCCCGATATAAACAGAAAAGCTCGTCTCCTTAATTATAATATAATTCTTAGAAGAGCCCTTTCCCTTAGTTGAAAGAAAAACAAACTTTTATATTATACCACTTACCGGTTACCGGTGGCAGAGTGAATCTAAGTAAGAAAAGGAAGGAGCGTAGCCCTCGAACTTATTGAGCATGGTTTTTTCTCTTATTGAGTGAGAGCATGGCATCGTTTCATATCATAGGTGTGTATAACTAGGAACTTGCTTTTGCGTCTTGGAATCGTATGCAGCCTTTGTATTTGTATTACTTTTTTATTGAAAGCAACTTGCCTTCTAAAGGAGTAGTAAGACCAAGCCAACCCGGGGCATTTTCTTCGACCTCTGCACTTTATAATAAAATAGCAGTACTTTCGGGGACTCGTTTCAAGCCAGCTCCTCCCGTAGACAGCGCGCGGTCCTTTCTATCTCAGTGTATTATCTTTCATCATACCATCAAAAGTCATCAATGCACTGCACTAAAGGGTCGAGAAAGCGGCCGAGGCAGAACCGGGTTTCGGCAATTGAACAGTTTGAGGGCTTACCAGAGGTAATATTTGATAACGAGAATGCTCGAAATGCTTTTATCCCCTTTGCTTAATCACAAAGTTTTGCTTGTATGCGAGGAGACCTTGACTTGACAACCAAGGACCAAAGCCAATCGTTCTTTAGATGCGCCGGGTTGTCCACGATGTTTTCAATGCATGAGCATACTTTCCGAGCCTTTACTCTACACTCCATTCTTGAATTCATTAGTAGTTTGAGAATGTATACCGGGGATTAGTTGGCTAGAGTTTCGCCTTGAGAATATGTCACGGAAGATCCAATTTGCTTGTGTGTTTAGTTTCCCCAGGATTTATGATTTTTTTCTGATTCTTATTTCCTTAGTATATTGAATCGATTTCCTTCCTTGTTTGTGCCAGTTAAGGTATGAGAAAAGCAAGAAACGCCCTTATTATACACAAGTGCCAAAATGGATCTTAGACAAAAGCATTCTGGAATCAGATTAATTGCGGCGTTCATAAGTCCTTGCTTTAGTATAGTATATAGCGGAGCTTCCTGTATTTTCTTTTTTTTTTTTCAAGCTGCGTCTGCCACGTTTACTACTTTCTATTCTAATGTTCACTTCGAGAGGTATTTCACTAGCACAGGGGCTTCTATGTATACTTGATCGGATCTAATACTTTTTTCGGAGTGATGTATTACTAGGTGTCATCATCAACATAAGCTTTAATAACAGCATCCTTGATTCTCGCTACTGCGCCACTAGGATCTTAATCATCTGATTCAAACGTTGTTTACTTAGTAGCTTCAAGGGCTGTCATAGAAAGAACATAAAGTGAGTTTCAGTTTATTTCATGTAACTCGAACAGTAGCTTTTTTCGGACTTCTTCTACTCTACTACCACTGTAAGCTTCCCATTCTACTGGAATGGATGATTCCTCTTCGCGCGGATACAGTTTAAAAGAAATCTGTTAATGTCAAGCTTGTAATCCTAGTCTTCTTAGGAAGTAGCAGTCTTGGTCGATTATACAATACAAACAAAGATTCCAAAGTCAGTATCCTAAAGAGCAGGCTTTCCAGCCTATCCATGAGCTAAAGTCGCTTTCCCAACCTCCCTGCTCATCATCCGCCGTTTCCGCGGCTGCCTCATACCTTGAAAATTCTTCTTTTTATATTGCTGTCTCTTCCTCCTTATATATAAGAATAGTAGGAGCTTCTAGAGAAAGCTACAGACTACGGATCCGTTGTTACAAAAGATGCGGGCGATGCGGCTACAATATCATAGCCAATAATTTCTTTCCCATCTTATATAATAATAGAATACAGGCATACATCAGATCCATACTACATAGAAGTTGCTTATCCGGAGACTCTGACTACTTCTACTTGGGCCTATGCTCTGGTAAGTTCTTCTCTTGCATTTGGAAATTGGACTTAGTCTTCCGTGTATTCATTCTATTTATTTCCGCTGAAAGACAGGAATGCTAGCCATTAATCTCGTATACTCGTGTAAGAGTTCCCTTTCCTGCTATAGTTGCGCAGCACTCCGCTTTCTCTTGGCTAAGAGTCTTGCTAGTCCATTCGTTCTAATCGTACTTATTATAGGTATATCTTGCTCCAGTTATGAGCTTTGCACCCTGAGGTAAATGCTTTTATAGCGGGTGCTTGTCTAATCCCATATGATGCTATAATATAGGCTGTGCGGGTCCTTTACCCGCCCCGTGCGAAGTTACTTGTTCACACATACCGCACGTATTATAATATGTAAGTAAGATAGACCTTTTCTTTCGATGGAGCTGGCGTTGCTTCAGAGCCACAAGCGGAGTTAGATTGTGAGAACCAGTATTAAGCTTAAGCTGGCTAAAAAAGACGTTTCGTACCTTTGACCTTACATTGTAAACTTGGCCAAAACCCGTCTTGAAACCCTATAAATTAAGTAAGGAATGACGACATGATCCTGCTCTTAGTATAAAAGTTAGATTTAGGATAAGAACGAGAGTCTCGACCTGCCATGACGTCGTTTCGCGTCTTTAAGAAGAGAAGCAGTGGACGAATGTAACAAGATAGACATAGGCAGGCGAATTACCTTATCAAGTCTAGTATTGTATTCCTTGGTTTACTTAGTCATTTGAGTTGGGTTCTAACATGGAATTTTCATTAGTTCAAAACTAAATTAATAAAGAATTGTGTAAGATAAGAGATCCTCCTATGTCCAGCCAGTATAGTAGAACACCGGAGTCTTATCGAGCAAGTGTAACGTGTGTAATGAAACAACCAGATCTTTTGGCTCTGCTTGTTAGCGATTGTAGTCTTTTCCCTATAATAAGAGAGCAATCGAGGTCCTTCTATCTTTTAAGTGAAGGGGATGGTATTGCATTCCTATCGTTGTGAGATATATTATTGTACTACTTAAAGTAGTGTGCTTTTATTTGATATAGAGTCCGCTTTTCTATAACGGGGGAAGGGTTCCCAAATAACAGGGAAGTTGGTCACTGAAGCTACCCTTACTACGTAAGCAGCTGTCACTTCGGCTTAGTGGAGCAAGGGATTCGATGCCTACTTCCGACGACCCATTAAAATATAAGGCCTCATGCTTTTAATCTTCTTATTCGTGAAATTTCTCGTTAACAGCCTATGGCCCTCCCCTAGGTTTAGTATGCTCTTTGCGAGCTGTAAACATGCTATTACTCGTTGGTCGAACTCCTAAAGTCTCTCACGACTTAGATGAATATATTATAAAGGAGAGTAGCTCTATTACATACACAAGAGAATTATTCACGAAGCCAACAATCTAAAATGTTTAACTTACTTATACTTAGAAGTAGTTGGGGCGTTCTCGGGTAAAGCTCAGGAAGGAAGGTTTTGCTCGAAACTCTAGTCGCCTAGGTTAACTTTGAGTTGTTAGGTTGGGGGGTCGAAATACCCTGCCTTTTATATTATGGGAATAAAGAGGATACGATTGATTAAGAAGCCTCTCGCTTTCAGAAAGCATACCTTTCAAAGGGCATAAGCCGAAGAAAATAGGTGTGCATGCGCCGAGAAAGAAATGTAATGTCATTCAATTCAATCGGATCGGGCTCAATCAAACTAATCAGGCTCCAAGACAAGGAAGGAAAAGTGGTATTCAATCGACCAATTCTTTCATGTGGTGATAGGTATGAAATAACAGGATGATCGTAGTCAAGCAAGCTACTTTTTTTTTTTATATGGCTTCGCGCCTCTATGCGCGCACTTTGAACCATTCTGGCATCGCCCATACTTTAGCAAAACTCTCGACTTGATGACTATTCATTTAGTAAATTTACTAAAATAAGATACTAAACTGAGGCTGTACCTAGGGATGTAACAACAGCTATAGAGCTATGTCTTAGAGGAGGATAAGGGCTCTTTTCCGAAACCTGCTGCTTACCTATTTGCACACTTTCATAAAAAGGGACTAAAAAAAAGAAAGGAAGGGTAGGCCAACTGTATCATAGTACGTATATAAAGTCTATCTTATTCTTATATAGGAGTAGTAGAACCTAGTATAGTTTGGGCGCTTTTATGAGCAAAGCGGCGCGCCTCGTTTCGGTTCAGTCATCGTACTCGAAATAGAAAGAAAGGAAAAGACAGGTAATATAGTAGATAAAGCTGCTAGAGCAAGAGACTCTAATCTAGCTCCGTTCCGACCCTTTCCGATATTGTGTATAGAGTTGGCTGGAGAATACAGTTAGTTAAGTAAGTCAAGTGTTTAGTGTCCAGGTAAGATCATCTTATATTAGAAAGCGTCTAGACATTATATAAATCTTTATAATAAGAGAGAAGGCTCATTTCAAATGACTTCTCAAAGGGAACGAGCAGAGTGAGTGATCAAACGTAAGGTAGGAGTTGACTTGATGGAAAGGAAGAAATTGAGCTGTGGGATCTTTGCATATTGTTTCACGGCGGGTGTCCCCTGACCCATTGCTTCAGTTGTAATTATAGCACCCGCACTTGCATTCTAATGCTCGCCTAACTTATTGAGTAAAATAGTCTTCTCTGAAGGCTGAAATAGAGCAATGCAAAAGGTAGGCTTAGAACCTTGTGAGTCATTTTGCTTAGATTCATTCCTTAGTCAAATGTGAAAGTAAGGTTCGAGAAGGATAGGATCAAGAGGATGAACTGGCTTCGGTTGACTTCCTTATTAGAGCTTCTTTAGTGGGGCTGAGAATCCCCTTTTATGTCTATTTTAGCTTTAAGGAATTGAACCCCTGTAACATCCCGCTCAATCACATCACATAAGGTATAAGGGGCCCTTCTATGGAAATTCTCCTATATTATATAGGAATAGAGCGAATTCGCTCGCATATTAACAAGAGTATACTTCCGCATCACATTAGTAAGATAAGTTGTCCAATGTAAATGTAACCGAACCGCAACTTGTTAATATTATACTAGAAGTTTCTAGTTAAGATTCCTAAGTAAGAATGAAAGCGCACTTTCCTTTTATCTTTATGGTAAGATAATGCTACAATATCGAGCGTTTACAATTCTATACCTATATATATTCTGGGGCATAATGAATGCTAGAAGCACTCAGATTCAAGAGAAGTGGCACGAAAGTCAGGGAGCGAGTGTGGGTGCATTCTAAAACACTCAAACTTTAAGGTAGGCGTGTTATCCCGCTCCTTTTTTAGGTAAAAAATATATGACTGCTTGACTAGGAATTTTAAGCATAAGGATTCCGTCGACCCGTATGTAACTGATCCGTAAAAGAAGGCCAAATTCTTGACGATGTGTTAATATGCCTAAGATTGCTCGTCTTTCGGATACGGAAAAGGAATAAAAACGTAAAGCCTTGGGAAAGACTCATATAAAAAGGGAATCCCGGGAACCTTGGAAAATCTTTTTTTTCCTTTTGCCTCGACCATTCTCTTGACCCTCTCTTGAACGGAGCAGGTTGTTTGCTCCTCGTGAAGCCGAGGTCGATACCAACTGGTTATATTCTATATAGCCGGGTTTAGCAGAGTATTAAGGTAAGGAGGTGACCACTTTCTGAACATTTTTCCTCTTTCTAGTTTCCAGAACAAAGATATCTTGAGTCGGACTTCGTACCCGAAGGAGAAGGGGCAGTTGAATATGCTTTTTAAAAAGTCGTAATGAACGGAATGAGTGTATCGGGTGTGTGGTCAGTTAGTTAGAAGAAGAAAGTTGGGGGTAACCGTCGGTAGTAAGAATCCGCGGTACGAGTCCTATTCATATTAATGTACTATATTTGAAGAGCAAGATAAAGGCTAGGCGGAATCCTTTGAAAGTAAGTTCAGCAGCTCGAGGCTCGGGTTAAGGAGCCAAGGCAAGAAAAAAACAGAGGAGACGAACGAGGAAACGTGGTTGGTATAACTTATTTGTCTAAAGGGAAAAGGAGTTGACGTTGTCCGAGGATATCCTGCTGTGTGGAAGAAAGGGCGTCAGCTTCGAAACTGCACCTCCATCAGCAAACTCTGGTTCTGGAAGAGATGCCTCACCCATGTCCAGTTGGTTCGGGTCTTAGTTCTTTTAGTTTTTTCGTTGGAAGTAATAGCTGTGGTTGGTTGGTACACCGGAGGAGTGCTCCCAGCTGTTCGTGACCAAACGGTTAAAGGGAGCTAGAAGAGCACGCTCGACATAAGTCGAAGCTTCGTGAATACATGGCACCGCCATTAGCCTTAAGAATATAATATAAAAGAAGTCAAATGTGCCTCAGATTATGGATAACGAGCAGACCTTACCTATGTGCTAAAGTGTATTTATAGATAGGTGCGTATTCCAGCAGCTAATGGGTGGAAGAGTTAATTGATTGGCTTCGCCTACTTATGTTTGTTATGTCGAGTGTCGAGTCATTTCATTAGCCTACCTTTATATAATAGAATATTCCAAGAGGATCTTGCCATTGTAGCATGTGGTTTCATGCCCATCAGCTGCTTACTTTAGAAGTACGAGCGGAACAGCCATCTGCCCGAGACATGCGAGTAATGCCTTATGCATGTGCATGTCATTTTGAAAGGATTTTGGGGATGGTTCGACTCAGAACAAGAGCAAGAGCAGGCTTGCGTACGCCTGTTTCATACGTTCGCTCGTGCCACATATTTCAAATTAAGTAAGTTCTTTGAACTTTTCTTGTGAGCCAGAGCCTGCGATGGAATGAGGTTCCGAGAAATCCTTCCTATCCATAGGGCGGGTAACCCTTTGAATTGGCATAAAAAAAAAAGAAGGATTTACCGTCCCGTAATGAGTCTTTTCGGAAAAAAAATTATCCTTTAGTAAGTATATGAACGGGCAAGAATACTAGAGCAGTTAGAGAGCAGGCATGCAGCAGGGGAGATTATCTCCTTGTGGGCCAGTTTTTACTGATATCACAGGACACTAATCCTTATCCTGTATACTATTCGAGGCTAGAAGCCTTCTTGTCCCCTTTTTAAGTAGGGATAAAACTAAATCAGATGAAATAAACTTCCTGATGAAATCGTTGTCCGTAGATGGCCGATCAGATTGAACCTCACCTCGCGGTCACACCATTGGAACTTTCTTGTCTTCTTACTTATATGCGAGCTTTATAAGACGAATGAAACTTAGAAGACTACTTTCGCTCCATGTGAACGAAATTCCGATGCTTGTTGCACAGCCTTGGCAGTGCTTGCCTGACTGAACTCCTTTCTATGGTTGGCATCTGACATGCTAGCTCCGTTAGTACATGAACCCGGAGAATGTGGGATTTCCTAAGAGTTTGCCTAGCCTGTTTTCCTAATCTCCTTTAATGTAGTAGGACCCGTAATAGGACTTGTCCTCACGAAAGGAAAACTACTGATGCGCTTCTTTCATCTGATAACATAAACAGAGAAATTGAATTCCTTTTTCAAGGGTCGGTGTGTGAAGACTCGTCCTTGGCGGAGCACGTGGATGATTCTATTTTCCTACTCGTCCATAAGATTCTGAGAGCTAGCGCTCCCTCTTTCTTTACCGGAACAAAAATGAAGTTAAAGATGGGCCCGCCCGTTCGCCCAGTGACCAACTCTCGTACTAAACCTCGCAAACTGCGCAGCTGGCTGATGTCTTAATTCCCTTTACTATGGGGCAGGTGTAATCAAGATAGCATGCTTTTAGCGATCTAACCCAATATCGGAGTTGATTGAAAAGGCAATTTCAACCCGAGCAAAGGAATTTCGAGCAAGCTATGGCTCCGTTTCGAGTCCTGTAAATATAGGAAAGAGGCGGGGTAAGCCTTCTTAATGGGGATATAACCTATGAAAGTTTCAAGCAAATCGAAGCAGAAGAAGGAGCATGAGAGTAGGCTCGATCGGATTCGCGTTTGTGTAGATAGACTATAGATGTCGTAGAGTAAGAAGAAAGGAGCCCAATTCTGATATGCGACCACCGGTCTATCCATGAATCCATAAATTCTCAAACGCCCTTGACCAGAATCAGAAACGAGAGCTGTACTTATATTATATATATAATTATAATCAAGGTCACTTGTGAAAGAAAGCATGAAAGGACTCAAGGACAGGCCCATCATGTGGCATATGGAATTGGAGACACAATTCACCCAAACGGGTTTGCCAGTTCATTTGATAGCCGAGGAATCCTTGTCCACATATGTAGCTTCGACCTTTCTTTTAAAATAGGAGAGAAGGTGCTCGGTAAGACATTGGCGGGGACTCTTGCGTAACTATTCCCGCTGTTCGCGAGCTAAGTCCATTCTACAATGCATGTGCGTGCGAGAACCAAAACTGGTAAAGAAGGAAGAACGAATAGAAATTCAGTAGAAGCAAAAGCAAATTGAATACCAGCTATGGAATCAAATCCAGGCAAGAGAGTCGTTCCGACCTCATATCATTACTTCGAGAGCGAAGCACAGGTCGCGGATCATAGATATATAGGGGGAAGGCCCAGACTTCCTTCACATGAGAACTCACAACCCATACTTTCCACAGAAAAAAATGGGGGTTTCCTTTCAAGCTCGTCCTCTCTGTTAAACTACTTCCTTGATATCAAAGTGAAATTCGGGAAAGCCACCTCTCTCCTATAAGCTTTTCTAATATGGTATTTGCCCTTTCCTTTATTATGAGCAAGCTAGTGAACGAGGCTTTTTTTTCTGGGACAATTAGCTATAAATTTTTAGCAGATTTAATTTCGTGCGAAAAAGGAAATGAAGGGCATAAGTGGATGTTGATGGTTGAAGTCCCATCTATCTACATGCGGATATTC
The DNA here is from genome assembly GCA_036897945.1 of Silene undulata. Classification (NCBI taxonomy): domain Eukaryota; kingdom Viridiplantae; phylum Streptophyta; class Magnoliopsida; order Caryophyllales; family Caryophyllaceae; genus Silene; species Silene undulata. The sequence continues at coordinate 33,773 of JAYMSE010000025.1, read as the reverse complement.
TGGAAAATAGATCTCCTTCTCTGACAACGAAAAAAGAGAGAAAAAGCAACCCAAGAAACAGCTGCTTTCCTTATAGTCAAAGGCCTTGTCTTGTGAGACTCGCCGCCCTAAGACCCCCAGGACATTCGTTAGAGTTTTCCGTAAGCGTAAATAACTAGTGCACATGATTGCAGATAAGGCTCAGGGGAAAAAAAGGATGCAATTGTAGGAACTTCTTCGATTGGAGCAGGAATTGATGCCGATGATCGAGAGGATTCTCCTATCTACAGACTACGGATGGGATGGGAAATCATTCATGAATCAACCCTCTGCTCTTCTTTTCCAAACTGGACGAATGCTTAGAGAGAGGATGCGCCTTTAATTCAGATAGGGCGATTCCAGAATCTGATTCTACCCACCTTATGTCAATCTCGACACTTTTTTCCTAAACCAAAAGGAAGGCTCGGAACGATACTCATAAAATGGATTGTGATATTCTAAGAAAAAGGGTGGATTTTCGGCAACATACGAATACGAATCGGAACAGTCTTCGTTCTTTACAGAGCCAGGGTTTTCTTTCTTAAGCTTAAGGCTAAGGGCTGGGGCGCCTATGCTAGAGGTCAACCGTATGAACCTCCACCTTTCTTTCTAGCTTTCTAGAGAGCCTACCTCCAAGGGTTTCGTCAGGATATGGCGGTATGGTGGTTCGATCCCGAAAGGGCATACCTTTAGATTTAGATAAAGATCAGCAAAGAGGGTCTCGGATGATCCGGGAAAGGAAAGGCTTTTTTTAGTTTCCCAAGTGATTTCCCAATCCCTAGGCAAAAGAAAGAGTACAAGAGGCTATAGGCTAAGGCAGATTTTTGGGTTGGTAAGGTAAGAAGGGCAATTCTTCTGATCATACCTCGCTCGGACAAAGCAGGAAAGAAATATGACAGAAGTCTAAACCCTCTACCGACTGGAGAAGGGAAGTGGTTTTCAGTTCTCAAGTGTTAAAGATTTAGGAAAGAAAAAGACTAGGCCGAACTTTTGCCTTTGGTTTGTTCTAAAGAAGTAAAAGCATGAAGCTGGGCTCCCCACGAACTTACAAACCGCCCCCCCTTGGATTGCAGGTTGGGGATAGAGTTGGAGTCACGTGTGAACAGATCATATATAAGCATCCATCATTTGCATGTGAAAGATTTGAGAGAGACCCGTGGTGAGCGGGGCGCCCTTTGTAAAGACATTTAAGTAGTTAGTTAATTAAGATCCTTGAGAATAGGTGGTATAAAGAGGAAGCATGTTGATAAGCAGGAAAGACGTGAATCGACGTGGGTGGTTACGCTGTAAAAGGGGCACGGTCTTCCTGTCCCGATCCAGTAACGGACGAAGGAGCGTAGACAGCTTGAAATCCTTTTTATTCCCTGTCTTAGCCTTAACTTTAGATCGGAACGTAATATTGGAGGGACGGAGCGAAGCTAAACGAATGACAGCGGGAATATCATGAGCAGGATAATGACAAGAAGCAAGCTAAAGGAGGAAGTGTAGTCAAAGGATAGTCAGAAGCGAGAGATTTTAGTGGGGTGTTAACAGCACGAGCAACAACTAAGTGAGAGGTTGACAGCGAAACTGATCCTCGGAAAGGGCCAAGGACCGCTGCTTTAGTACTAAAAAGATTCTCTTGTTGAATGTTATCTACATAATATAATAAGAAAGACTTTACTTCGATCTTGGCTCAGAAAAAGAAGGCTAGCTATATGATTAATGCCTTAATATTCTACAGCTTTTAGTACGAAATTATAGGATGGAGAAGTAAGGTATTTAGGCCTCTGGGTATGACGCCCGATCATACACTGGACGCACCACTCACTTCATCGAATTCTCTGAAAGCGCAGTTTGGTGACCCTGTGTTTTGAGCATGGGGCACGAGATATTTAGGTAGAGAGCGAAGTCATATAAAATGTGCAGAGAGTGGTCGTCCTCCCGTTTTGTTTAGTGGTAGGAAAGCTAATCAGTTGAATTAACTCAAAGGAAAGGGGCATAGCGAGTGGGATCAAAGAAAAAAAGGGGGGTGGGAGTGTGGACCTTTCTCGAACAAGGTTCAAACACGAAGAAGTAAGACCAATCTCGGGGTAGGTACGTTCTGGAGGAGCTCGAAGATATCTTTGTTGGAGTAGGTAGGAAAGGCTCATGTTGTGTTGACCAGGCACCTTTCCTCTATGAACGCAGGTAGAGAGATTCTTTCTTTGCTTAAGGGTCAAAACATAACACTTGGTATTGGGTTCTATTCGATACGAAACAAGCATTAGAATGCAAATGCAGAATGCAAATTAAAGACGGCAGTAGTATGAAAGAATTCCCCTCTCCCTTTCAGTCGAGATCTAAATAACCTCGAAATTCACATTTGATAAAGTAGGAAGACTTTTTTTCCATTGGCGGGAAATTCCTATCTTATTTTTCTTTTGACCCAAATGAAGGAGAAAGTTAGATGCCATTATAATAAGATTAAGGCGAACCTCTTAATTTAAGAAGAACATGCGCAGGGGTTTGGTTTCCGGAAACGAAAAGCCTGACAAGCGCCACGACTTCCCCCAATTTCTATCTTTGTCACCTTGCCTAAGTCTAAGACATGTTGCTCTTGAAAGAAACCTAGGCTATGCAAGCTCACTAAGCAGCGCCTTCTCCTTCTGCCGACTCATTTTTGTCTATCAGAAAGAAGAGGATCTTACCTATCTCGTCTCGCGGAAATATTTGCATGGCTGACTGACTCTCTTGGCCAACTACTTGTATTGTATTAAAAATACGGGTCTAAACTCTTCTTTTCTTTACTAATATTAAGAAAAAAAGAAGAATGGAATGCTCCAACGGATAGGTGTGAGCGGGAAGAAGGAATTTTGAATAAGAGCTTGTTGAAGATAGTAGTCTAAGGTTTTAGGTCATCAACCTTTATCTTTCCAGACAAAGAAGCGTCTACTCCATAGGGGGGTCCCCCTTGAAAAGAAAGTTTTTTTAATTTCCATATTATTTCGCTAAAGGTAGTCAGCAATCGGGATTAAAGTTGGGTTCCTAAGAAAATGCATGAATTTTAAGGCAGTAGGTAGATTGAGGTTCGGCCTACATTATATTATAAGAAATTTAATATAGGAATCATAGGCTAGCCTATTATATTTTTTAGAACTTGGGGTCATACCATTGCACGCAAAAGAAAAAAATTCAGTGATTGGGTCGAGGTTGTCACTATTAACGTCACTCCTATCATGGTAACTGGAGGGGACGGGTCGTTGCTTCCGAAGTTTACTTTTATAAATTTACGGAGCAAGAAGCACCCATTCCTAAAGCTCTTGTCCAGATCCAGACAAAGAATAAACGGGAAGCTGGCTTGCAGACCTCTTTTTTGAACGAAGACTTCAGTTGAAACTTCTCGTGCTTCCTGTGATCCCCTTCGTTGCTAATGATAAAATGAATTTTTCATATAGTGGGTAATCTTCTTAGGCTGGGTTTTTGTCAAGTTACTCCGCTCCAAGATAATAAAGTCAAAGTAATACAGCTGGACAAGATTTATTCCCGATGGGGAATAAAGAATCAAAATATAATTAAAGTATTAAATCTCAGAAACCTTATTTGATAGGGGTCCAAAGGAGATTCCATTAAGAGGGAGAGGGGACTGGTGCTCGAGTTCGTACCTGTGAGGGTTTTCAAACCTGCCCCTTCCTTCTTTTTTGTTTTGCTGACGAACCTAGCTTATCTAAGTGAATCTTTATCTTGCTTTGGAAATTTAAAGTCTTTTTCCCGAACCCAGTTTATTTCCTCCGCTGGACAACTACGTTCACTGTTCATCAAAGCTCTGATTTGAATTCATCTCTACTACTACTTAGCCAAGCAAGTACGCGCATTTAACGCGAGATCTTCTCTATACCAAATAGATACCTTTTATATCTTAATATACAAGCTCACCAAGACTTTGAAAATTTAATAATAAGCTGTGGCCTTAGTCTTCCACACTTTGACTTTTTCTTCGCAGTGAAAGTTCATCTGATCAGTGGGAATAAAAGAAAAGGTCGGCTTGAGCTGGTTGTGGCTAAGGTGCTTTCGACCAACCCACTACCCTATCACGACAAGCCCATTACTTCCATTTAATCTCTTTCTTTCGGCGATGCTTCATCCACACTAGAAGATGTCCAAGGATGCGATACCCTTATAGAGGTATTAGCCGGTTTTGAGGGGCACTACACTATGGATTTCTTACTTGAGTTAAGTACGCTTCTTGCTTCTTTATCAAACACGGATAGGTATGAAAGCGAAGAATAATACAGGCTTGGCTATAGATAAAAAGGATGAGAAAGTGAAACAGCAGCATTCCTTGCTTTAAGGCCAACATTGGCATTTCATTCAATGCTCGAGAACAACAAGGCTAAACGTTCTTACCGACAGAAAAGTAGAATAAAGATCCTCTTAGTAGCAAGTTTACCTGTCTTACTTAGTTAAAGTAATGGTACTAGAGTAATGGCATACACGCAGCACAGCAGAATGTCTTTCTTTTGCTCAGAACTGGGGGCTCACCCCACTGGGATTTAAGTTCCACCTCCCTTTATAAAGAAGCAGCTGTTCTACCAAATAGAAAGAATGTGTTTGAGTTGAAGTTCATGTTGACGCTTCTCCACAACAAGAAGCAGTCGAAGACGCTAAAGGCGAAGCAAGGGCCCACTTTTTAGATATGTAAAACAACCAAAATAGCTAAAGTGGTAACAAAGCACTCTAAGGAAGTTAATTTTTCTCCTTTCATGTTTGGTACTATGCGAGCCCACTTAAACCCTCCCTCTTTTTTACAAGATAGCCGTATCTTTGACTTCCATATATATCGGCTAGAGCTGCGCGTTCTTTTAAGATTAAGAATAGACCAAGTTAATTTCAAAAAGACCAAAGTCAGCAAATAGCCACCTCACTCGTAGGATACATTCCACTCGCTTCCTTTAGGATAACTGTGGAAAAAAGCCTACTAACGAATTTTATTTCGCCTAGGGAACGAGTCTTATTTCTTAGTAAACCTCTGCATGCGCATCGGGATGAATAGCTTGTTAGACATTAATCCTTTACTATAAAACTAGAAAAGCTTGGGCGAGCTTCTCCTTTTATTCATTTCAGAGCTGTCTCATGTGCTGAATAGCTATTTCTTAACCCCTAGTAACCAATCCCCTTTTAATTAGTCCGATTCGAAAACAAAAGAAGTCTGCAAATGCAGTCTTGACCTACACTTGTGAAGATCCTAATCTAGTCTAGCGTTGACCATGAAATAAAATAAAAAAAGAAAGGCCTTTCGCGCGCTCCTTAGTGTCTGAGAGTGTCTAGTCGAGATATGAAGTTTCTTAATTACTACTGATTCTCTTGGTGAGTTAAATAAAAGTGAGGAGTACGTTTCTGGGGTAACTAATCGAACTCTTGGAAAGTTGTTAAGAGGTCTAGTAAGTAAGAGTGCCACAGATTGGGATGTTAAACTAGCCCATGCCTTGTTTGCTTAGAATCGAACTCCATCGATTACAGCGGATAGAGCCCCATTTGATTGAGATTTCTTGTTTCGGGGTTAATCCGCATCTGCCTATTGACTTGGCTCTCATACCAAAGAAAAGAGAGGATTCGAAGAAGGTGGTTAGAGAAACGACTTCACTGAAAGTGATCGAACCAAGCTCTGCTAATTAAAAAGGAAAGGCGCAAAGACCTCTTGTTTCACACGCTCAACGATAAACAAAAAAGCTGTCCCGTACCTACCTTATACTACTCTTCCACCCCTAACCTCATAAAAAGTAAAACTCTTGTTTGCTTCAAATTGATTGAAAGTCAAGCTTGGACGGGCTAAGAAAGCTAAAGTAAGATCGCACGCTTATGTAAAGGTAAAGGTTAGAAAAAACCTACAGACTCTCCTTCAAGTTCACGGGGAGAAGACTAAAAAAATATAAATTTTAGTATACGTCGCGCCTTGTCTTGCCCCCCTCTTCTATAAGAAAATAAGAAAGCTCCTATCTGTAATAATCCGGTTCTATTTGTGTATTTTACTCGCTGCAAAGCCTATGCATTGCATTATTTTTACAAATAAAAAAGTTTACATAACATAAGGAAGAAGTATAAGCTTTACCCCTGACCACCTAAACCTAAGATTCCCTTACCTACTTTTATTCCTCAAGGTCACGGGGTCCCATCTGAGCAAGTACTACCTATAATGGCGTTTTCGGGAACAGCATTTGGATAAGTTTATTTCCCAAGTGGAGAGAAAAGGGGCTCCTGTGTTACAGTCGGGGAGTTTGGTCCTTGAGGCCACGTTCTATCCAAAGTTAAAAATTTTTTCTCACAAGGTCAAGGCGCGAAGCCCTCCATGTATTTTGGTCACTTACTTCTATCTTTTGTAAACTTCTGTAAAAAAAAGAGATCCGCATTCTCTGGACTGACATACATCTCCCGGAGCAGCGCTTGTCAAGGAAGGTTATCTAGACTCCCCTCAAGGGCATCAACAAGCCTTTCCAAGAGCTTCTCGGTTAGTTCACCGAGGTAGAGCAGAGAGACCAAAAGCAGCGGAGCTTTCTTTACCAACGCAAGATCACTAACCGTCGGCTCTTCCCAACCTTCCATTTTCAGAGAAACGGCATGTGACCGGACTTCTTTTTTTCTATATGAGCAATCAAGCTAGTCAAGCTAACAGAATCGATACGATCAAAGATAGAAAAAGTAGGACGTTGATGAGTAGGTAAGTGTTTGATCCTCGAATCCTTTTTTACCAGGTCTATTGTCACAGGATTTGCATCCGGAGAATGTAATACTAAAGCTAGAAGTGATTTATCTTGCTTGCATGCCAACTACCTTATTAATTTCAAAATCAATTGAGAGATCGATTCCTTCTTTACTTTACGTAAAAAGCGAACCAACATGCCAAACCAAGGAAGTCGTTTCTTTGCTTTCTTCGTTCCGCCCGATATTAGATCTGCAATCTCTTTTTATCTTTGTTATGAAATGGAAGTGGTTGACCTATATAATATCTAATCTAAGAAAGACAAAACCGATTCTAAGGTATATCCGTTCAAAGGATTATAAGAGCTCTAACGGGGCTTCTCGATTCCCAACCTACGCTTGCTTCATCAACGAAAACAGTTTCTTTCCATTACCATCAAACAAATGTTTGAAAACTCACCGGCCCCATAGCATCTTTTTCGAATCTTTTACCTTAGAGGTCTTGAAATGCTTCTTTGACCCACGACTGCACCTCGGGGACCGAACTCTGCCTTTTTCCTTACACGTTTTCGCGCACCAACACACTCGCTACCCTCGTTCCATTATATTATATTCATTGTGGAGTGAAGTCTTCAACCTCGGCCTTAAGCCTTTTTTTCTCTCGCCTTATACGCTCGCATTCCTTCCTTTACTTTGACTATATTTCACTCGAGCCAAATGCAAAGTCATCCCTTTATCTTTTCTTTGCGTTCGATTTAGTAAGCTCTAAGTAATCGAAATGTACCTAAGACTCGAGGAGACTTCTCCAACTGCCTTTAATATATTGATATATTGAAAGAATTATACTAGCCTTGCTAGTGGCTCTTTCTTACCGGTCGCGCTGAGATTTAGTTATAATATAAAAGATAAGATCACTGGGCAAAGTTGAAACGCGCTTCGCTGAGGAACTCCTTGCCTACGCTATCAAGTGACATGCCATGTTCGAATTCAAAAAAGTCGCTTACTGCACAAGGGCTTCGCGCCTCACTTACTCTCGCGTCTGCAGATGCGCGTTCTGTGAAAAAGGGGGAAAGTTCCAGCATATGTCTATTTGCATCTATGCTATGACCTGCTGCCAAGGTGGAGATCCCATAATCCTCCTATAAAGATTAAGATTAAGGTGAGGTTTGTTAAACTCGGGTCCCGGCTGCTGTGAGCAAGATGCGGTAGGTAGTGTATTGGCGAGCATGCCTCAGAATAGAGGCGTTAAACCCCAGAGGAATCACAAGATTCATATACATATAGTCAATCAAAATCGGAGTTTGATCCTGGCTCAGAAAGTAAGTAAGTTTACATTTCGAACGAGAAGCGGAAGAATAGATCCCTTTTAATTTGGCTTGATCACGGTGACCCTTTTGAGGTGAAAATACCTGTTATCCTATTAAGGGAAGAGAACAAGCAAAAAGCATTAAAAAGTCCTTGCTTGACCTTTGCCCAAAGCCACCCGCGCTTCTTCTTCAATATGAGCAGAATGAGTCCTTGGGCTTAGGCCACACCACGGGATGAGTCCATTACTGTTACCATAAAAAAAAGAGGGCGGCGGGATCAATACAAGAGAAGACGGTAACGCATTTTTCTTGCATAAATCTCATGCGTATAAGAGATGAAGTGAACGAGCCACTCTGTAACTTGGATAACAGTTGTGAATGCATTCTTCTTTGCCTATAAACTAAAATTCCCTTATTTAATATAAAACTAGCCATCAGGAGGTCTTCGCGCCTTCACCAGCCCTAAGAGAAAAGCTAGGCACATTCACATCTGAAACACAAGACGCGCCTACATCGGAATCGAACACAGGCGCAGGATCCGGAGAAAAGGTATCCAGAACAAGGATAACAGGACCTACTTCTGGAGCTTCAACCGCTTTATTTGGTGGAATTTCTGCTTTATTTTACTCTTGATCCTATAATAACTAGCTGCTTTTGATTCTGATTAGGCATCTTCGGGTTCGGTTCGTGATCTTCATACCTCTTCATACCATAGAAGAGAGCAAACTCTTTAGATTTAGACTTTACAATAAAAAGGGGGAGCGCCTTTTTCTCTCAAAGCCCTTGCTTGCCTCGGATTATCTATTACTATTATAATTATGCTTAATTCTACCGGCGATTTTAAATTTCAAAGGGGGTAGCAATTATTGTGCTTTACTTTTTCGCCGAGGCGCACCCCCGAAGCTTTTTCTTAATTGATAAGGCGGAGTATTTGGACCCGTAAGTCCTTAATCTTAATGCTGCCAACCCCATCATCAACTTGGTCGATTTCTCTTTTCAGGACTCCGCCTTCGAGCGGTGCACTAACTGAAACTGTCTCATTCGTTTCGTCAGGAAGAAATTCGCTGTGGATCTGGTTACTCTTTGTTTTCTTTCTGGATTTAGAATGGGACGAGGAAACATAAGATTTTGGAACCAAATTGTAATCCCTGAAGACTTTACCGGTGCCGTGAAGGTCAGAGAAGCAGCAAACATGAGGTTCGTGAGATTTCAAAAGATGCTGATCCGGAGAAAGTCTTTGTTCGAATTCAAACTACCAACTTAACTTTCTACTTTAGTGCATTTTAAGTTGAGATTAGCTTTTTTTCTTTAAGGTCCACCCCCACTCTTGATTTTTGTATCTTTGATCCCACTCGCCTGAGTTGCTTACCTTGGAAAGAAACGAAAGAGAGGAAGAGCCGAGTCTTTATATTTTATATATTATAATGAGACTTTGACGAAGGTAGATCAAGTAACGTCTTCGCTTGGCCGATACGCGTTACTAAAGCCTTCCGGTATTAATAGAAACATCTAAATACATTCCGAAACAATAGGCAATCGCGTAGCGTATTGATTAGTGGTCAAATTCCACTATTTAAAATTAGAATAATAAAAAAAATAGTTGCTTTCCTTCTCCGCTCTGTAAGATAAGTCTTACCTCGTTTCGATACCCTGCCTAGCTCTCACCATCTAAGACCAGCTTCCGATTCCTAAAAATGCTATTTCTCAGTCTGTTCACTTTACCACAACCTAGACTTTGTTCAGCTCAAAGACAACGTAAAAGATCCCGATTTGAATAACATAGATATTAAATAAATGGGGCTTTTACTACTAATGTAATGGTACTTGCGGCCTTACTATACTCTTTTTTTTTTCAAAGACTTCATGCCCTGTTTCAATTTCAACAAGGCTCGAAACAAAACGAAATTTTAGCACAATCATATATCAATCAGACTTAGGATTTGACTCTTAATCAATAACGGGCGCAAAAGTCCTTTGTATTGACGGTTGACCTTTCTTCTGATCTTCTTTGTGTACTTCTACCTTATCTCTCTTTATTTTAAGATGAACACGCGAAAGCAAAAGAAAGCAAGCTAGGAAGGGATTATGTTGGATGTGCTCGTAGCAGTTCTTTCAATACACTAAATTACTTTGCTTTTTTACATTTATAAAGGTATTTTAATTTACAAGCAACTATGGATGCTGCACTTAAGCCGGGGAATTTAGAAAAAAAAAAGACTTCAAGACGAAGCAATGCCTACGATTGGTCTTTTTCTTTACAAGTATCATCCAGAGGTTCATTGCATTGCCCTTGAGCGAGAAGCAAGGCCCATTTCCTAATGCGTTGTCCACGTTGAGGGGCTCAATCTACAAACCGGATCGCGGTTAATTCGCCTATAAGCGATTGGCGGCAGGCTCCGGAAAACCCTAAAAGTGATCCCCCGTCCCCTTGAATTCAATGCGGTTCCTCCATGTGAAGGGGCAACTTCGTGCTCTTTTCAAACTTTTATAAAGAGGGATAAAGGCAGATCGTCGATATTCCTTAACTTGTTACCGCTCCCTATGCATTGGTTTGGCTCGGGCGCAACAGCGGGCGATTTTACAATTAAAAAAGGGCAGGCGGCATGATAGCTTCTATTAATTAGAACAGAACAGTAGGGAAAGCTGCTAGACAAAGTACATCAGAACTATAACAAAAGGAACTTCTAGTTATCACTTCAGCGGAAAACTGCTACGTCTACGGGAATCCGCTTTAAGCTCAGAGCTCACTCTTTGTTTTCCAGCGAGCAGATGTCTCTATACTAGTCATTACAATCATCCTACTATATCTGTTCGCTAGGGTATGTTTACATGAACACACCAATGCCTCCTCTACCTGCTTGTTCTAATAATATGTGAGATCTTCTCGAAGAACATAAACTCCATTCGTCGACCCAACCATTAATCCTTTGTGGCAATTTCATAGATTTTTTTATACTCCTTGCCCAAAACCCAGAAGGTCCAGAGGGACCCCGCTGTGGCATTTGGCTTTATATGCTCGTGTGGGACTTTCAACCAGCTCAAGCTTGGATTGAGGATTCTTCCTTCTGTCTTTAAAGAAAGAAGTACCTCCTCAAACAAGGGCGGCTGCATAGAGTCTTAGGGAGTTTGTGAGGCAAAAGCTTATTAAAGCAATGATGATTAGCCTTCTTTTAGGAGGATCGGCCACAAGAGGATAACGGCTGCCAAGCAAAGGCGGGCACCTTCGAATAAAAACCTTCTACTATATTGAATTGAGTAGAATTACAGCCAAGTAGCTTTAAAAGCTGTCTTGAGTCACATTCGTAGTTTAAGTACGCCGGCGAAAGAAGAGAAGGAGGTAAGCCAGGACAGTAAGGAGGCAAATCTTCCCGGGAAAGCGAGCAAAGCGGCTTGTACTACGAATCACGGCACGTAGCATCGTATTACTCAAGCGGCACAAGTCAGTACCAAAATAAAGGAATTTAGAAGTAAGGCGAGTAGCAGCGCAGCACCAACCTAGGAATTTCGTTCGTATACCGAATTTATAGATTAACTTGAGGAAATTGCTCATTGGCGAAGATAGTCTTGTTTTTTAAGAAAACGGAACCACTCAAACATGCTACCTGATCCTTCTACGCGGGAGCCCTGTGATCTCCCCATTCAGTAAGAATTGAATTGCCCAGTAAAAGTAACTTGTCAAAGAAAGCTCTCTGATCACTTACTAAATGTAGTCGGGAACCCAATCCCTCTTGTGGGAGCTGTCTTTTATACAACTGGACATATAATAACTAAGTCTAAATCATACTTTCTTTAATTGTTTAATGCTACGTAAATGATAGAACCTCAGCTGCCTATATTAGACTAAAAAAAAGCATGGGAACACATGCTTCATGATGACCCGCCCCTCTCTTTAGTTTTTAGTTAGACCCACAACCCTAGCATAAAATCGAGATTAATGCCGTTTCGAGCTAGACAAGGGTAGTAAGCCTTGAGTTCGAGACCACGGACAGTAAAAATCGGGCTCAGCCAAGCATTCCCCTAGCTCAACTTGCTACACGCTTTCATAACTTTATTTAGTCGGGGAGGAAAGCATCGAAACAACAGGCGCGAAGCCATCCAATGCTTCCTGATCGTTTGCATCTCGGTTTGCCACGCCGCGTTGGACAGAAGCATCTCTAACGTGCGCGAAAACAACAGCCCTCTTTCTGGGCATTTTATAAACATTTCTTATATACGTCTCTTTCTTTATTGGAAAGAACCTTAAAAAAGTCATAAGTTCACTCTCTTTCGCAGCTCATTTGACAAATAAAACTCAATCCTAGCCAATCGCACATAGATGGTGGTGAGAAATTCGTGAAGAAGACGGCAGCTTGCTTAGGCTTGGACCTGCGCAATTGCCTCCCAAAAGCCAGGTTTTATTAAATAGTCACATTTTTTTTTTTTCTAATTTACATTATGAGTGAGAATGGTATTCATTACCCTTTATACCGTTTACCGGGATTTATAGAATTTTTTACACTTATACAAAGTGCTCCTATGAAGCTACGGCTGACGAAGACACAGTCGAAGAAAGAGGTTAGAAAAAAATAAGTGTATACTAGCTAACCTAACAAAACTCCTTACCTTGACACATGTCCTAAACGGCGTCAGTTGCTGCTTACAAATGATCAATTTAGGATTCCCACCGTAGGAACTTTTTTTTTTTTTTTTTTAGTGTAAGGCATGAATTGGGTGAAATACTTTACTATTAGGAATGAAATACAAGGAAAGCAACTGCCCCAAGAAAGGAATGATCCTGTTTTTTTTAATCAGAGAATGAGGCATTAATCATATGCTACAATGGGGCAGGCATACCAAGGCGTACTACTGGTTATGTGGTAAGATACCTCTCGTCAGGCGGGCGGGATATTTCTCAATCCCAGTGCTGCAGGAAGCAGTAGGAATAGGCGAAGCCGGTCCCGCCCATCACAAAACCTTTCCTTTATATCACGTCGTTAATAATTAAAAAGGTTTTTTAGACAATTCCCTCTGTATCAATCAGTAGAGGATGGCCCGCCCCTGGAGTATCCTGTTGGTTGCCGTTGAGTGATAGCCTTACCTCTACACCTATAGATAAAGTACCCAAGGTTTCCCTTTCGTTCGGGTAAGCCTTCCTGAATGCAGCGAGAGTGAAGGTAGAAACGAATACCTTGCCCGAGCATGTTCAAAAGAAATAGATTCATACGCTTTATTTTAGAAGTATCCACGCACAGATACAGGTTAACCTGCAACCTTTGCTTTTATACTCCCACGAGTTCCATTACACTCACATATGGAGGATGCCCTTATTAAAATTTAAGTGAGGTTTTGGCTTCCTTTATCTTCGCAGAACCGGAACAACTGGACCAAGCCAAAGTGAACCTTCCTTCAAATTCGAAGAGAACCTTTCGCCCCAATTAGTTTTATGATAGATCAGTGAAAGATTTTTAAATTAAAAGGTATTATATAGATAGAAGTTTACTCGCTCTCTTATGCTTATAAGTATAGATTAAATGTGATCCCTTTTTTTCCTCGAATGGAATCTTTAGGAAAGGGAATAATGCTGCCCAAGGGTTCGGATTCACAAAGCAGTATAGGGCTTTGCTTTCACTCTTTTTTCTTGTGTGTGTTGACTTGGTGAAAAGCATAGATCACTGACTCAGCCTGTGTGCCAATCCCTACATTTTTATCATTCTCTTTTTTAACATTTTGTATCTGATTAAAATTCAACAAGAGTGTGTAACGTGGAATAGAAGAAGACTCTAAGACTTGTGCGCAAAACTCATCTGATAGGCCCGCTAAACATACATTTTTTTTTTTACTTTTCTTAGCTTTGTTACTCATTTCCAAAGCCCGATGACTTCTGGGCCTTCTAGTCGAGTTCATCCAGCTATCCACTTAAAAGTAGAAGTAGAAAGAACTTCTTGTTTACCGAAAGATCAAAGAAGATTGCTCTTCTTTCGTTTATGACCAATTGGACCTTTCCTTTCTTCTGAGCTTTTTTCTGTGACTTGGGCTTGATATTCCTATACAAGAGCTAGCAGGCATTCTCGTTTCATAAGGCACAAGAAGGATTTGCGAATTGTATGCAAATTTATAAAAAAAGACTCGACGCATTACTTTTTTCTCTTTGGGTTTTACTTTTTTTTTCGACCCGACAGCTTTATTCTATTAATTCTTAAGTGGAAACAACCAATAAAATACTTTCTTTGTGAGATTTTTCTTAGTTCCACGAGTCTTTCTTAAACCAAATGCAAAGCCCTATACTATAACTAGAGTAGCGGCGGGGATTGAAAAAGGGAATAAATCTCTTTAATTTGAGGCAAAAGAATTCCTCAGATAGGAGTGAGCTTGAGGTTACCCGGGCCAGTTCGAGATTAAATTTTTTTTATTTCTTGCTATTCTTTCATACTGAGATGATTGTCACTTTACCGAGTCTTTTGGTTCAGGAGCCCCATCAAGAAAGATGATCAACAGTTCAGTTCGATCTTTTAGTTCACATATAAATAAAAATAAGTAGGCTCACTTCGCTTTAATCGAGATCAACGCAATTCATTTATTTTTAGCTCTGTATAGTATGCGTTTCCTAATCTTTATCTTGACTTCCTCTTTCCGTGGGACTCTCAGAGAGAAGGGGGAAGTTTCTAATAGGTTTCAATCTCGAAACAAGACTCTGAAAATAAAAAAGGGGATTCCGCTACCTATCTTACTTAATTTGGCCAAGCTTGTGAAATATCTTCTTTTCTTGACCAATTGTAATCAATTGTAAACTAGACTTTTTTGCGGAATGAATGGAAGTAAGGCGCTTTGTGCATTCACTGAACGCGTAGATAACATCTTTGATCGGTAGGCGTGAAATAGTCAAATAATAGAAAACGGGGCCCGATCATACTTTACTCTTTAGTATGATTTCGAGTAGATAGATTAATTCTGACCCTGGTACTTTGTAGATGAGAATGCTACTCCTTTTGGGGTTTCCATGAAATTCTTTTTTTTATATCAAGCAATTCTGATCCGGTTCGTCAATAGCGTTCCTCTCTAAGGAGGGCTCCCCCTATCTTCACCGGTCTACCGATAACTCAACCAATTCTTTGACCAAAGGGCCCGCTAGCGTAGTCGTACCTTACTTAACTCTATATAATATAAAGTCAAGAGAGTCGGCCAGAGATGGGAAATTAAAAGTGCCAGGACGCGGACAAACAGCTCAAAACTTTTTGCTAGGTACGGCTTTCGTTAGTAACTGATCGATAGCCTATTTACGTTACGCTAAATACCTTTTACTACTATTTTTAGAGCGTAAGCCTTGAATACTAATTGCTATCAAAGTAACGAAACCCCTTTCCTATAATTAACAGGGTATGCGCCGGATGACTTCTTTCAATTGCTCTATCGAGCTTGTTACCCCTTCAAGCCTATCCTATTAAAAAAAGGCCTGGGATGGGAATTTTAACTCAAGCAAGCTTAATCTCATACAAGAAAGTCTGCCTTTGCCTTATGTTAATTAAGAAAAAGCAGTCTTAAGTGGATGGTTTGGAAGTGAGATCCTCACGTAGATATCCTTAAAGACTGGACGCATATGTTAAATAGAAAAAAGTGAGGAGAGAGGTCTGATCCATAACATGATCTTTCCTCCAGTCAGTGGCTCCGAGACGGGTGAAAGAGCTGCTCAAAGCTTTTACTAGACAAATGAATTAAAAAGACTACTCTTCTTTGATTGCTTTCAGAATGACTCGCTGAATGAGTAATCGCGTTATCTTCCTTTCTAGGAGCCCTCTTACTTTTTTCCTCTTACTTTTTTCATTGTTTAATGTTTTTTTATGTTTGCCCACCTATATTTCGACTAATCCTACCGGCTGTTTGACTTGGCCGCCTATGCTTTTTATATTATATATGCTAGGGTTGGCCTTGGGCTCTGTATTATTCCATCTGGATTCAGATTCACTGTCTTACCTGATCAGAATGATGCAGATGCATATAAGTAAGAAAGGATAAGAGATTATATGCGTTTAAAATAAAAAAGAATAGGGGAGGCCGAGTAACCTTTTCCTCTTCCTATTGGGATTTCTCGGAAACAAGAAGCTTCAATTCAGAATGTAGAACCAGAAGAAGCTATATCATTAAAACAAGTAGAGAAATGTGGTCTCTTCCTGCCACAATACTAATTATGTAATATAAACAATAAAAGAAAAGGAATTCACCGAGGAAGGTCCTGTTGATGCTAGAAAAAAAAAAGATCCCATTATAAAGAATAATAGAGGGGGCCTTTACTTGACTACTTGAGTTATCTATCTAATCGCGGGGACGCGGGGGCCCGAATGCTGGTGTCTGGATGTTGCTGTTTGTTGTTATGCTCTCTTATTTCTTTCATTATTCGCAATATGGGGTCGTTTATCTTGTCATCCGCCTACTCTTAAGAAGAAAGAGTAAGCGTCGGTGGTTAGCTCATCTCCAAAGATAATTAGAAATCGATGCTTTTCCTCAGTTGCTCCAGTTGTTTTGCAATGATATCTATAGAGTTAGCTTGTGCTCCATCTTTGCCTACTTTCACAAGGGAGATGCCCTAGAAGCACTATGGAGCACTTCGCCGGGCTTATCCGGTAATAAGAAATAAAGCGGAGGCTTGGCCCCAACTGCTGGAATTATTTTCCTATAGAGCGATTTCGATTCAAAGATTTTGAAAAAAAAAAAGAATGCAATTAGTGGACTTGCTCAATAAGAATGATATTGGTCAAGCCTTACCCCCTCATTCCCGATCCTCATCACTAGCATTCGCGTATTCACTCGAATCTTTTAAAAGTCTATGGATCCTCTCCTGTTAGTCGAGCAAGTAAACAATAAGAACAAAGCAGCTCTTACGCACGAGTGGCGCCATTTATAAACCGCCATACTACCACATATTGTGGATCTAAATGCCTACAAGAGTTCCTGTCTCGTGACAAAAACATTTTACTAAGCTTATTCCCCTTCTCCAGGGGTATGCCCTGATAAAGAAGAGCAAAGGTATTCAGCTGCTAGTTAGAAGTGCATGCTTACAGCGTCAGCAGCTACATCAGATACATAAACGGCGGCAATGGACGTTTACACGATAGAGAATTCTTTTCCAGATAGAAGTCCCAGCCGCATCATCGAGTGGGATATACAACTCCAGTAGACGCTTACGCGGTTTATAAAAAAATCATAAGAAGGGAAGTGCCCTATAAGATAGTGGAAAGCTCTAACCAGTAGTATTTCTATATCTTTTTCTATATTCTCGCTACAATTAGTATTCCGATCGTAAAGAAAGAGCCCGATCACTAAGCACATTTCATTCTTTATACTTACAGCATACATTAGATTCGCTTGTTCCTTTCCCTTTTATTATATTAATGAGGAGGAGGGGTATTAAAACAATTGAGCCAATTACATCGCCTCACATCACTGGACGGAGCGGGCGCCTACTCATCATCTTCAAAAGACGACTTAAGTGGACGTTTATTGATCTATAATAGGTGGATTTTATAAAGAGGGTATTTGGGGTACTTACTACGAAATGCTATTTAATTTGCTATCTACTAGACTAACTGGCAGGGAATGCTGCTCAAGTGGCGGATAAGTCGCCAATAACCGTCTACGTAGATGGTTTACTCATGAGAGAGAAGTTCAACGTGAAGGAGTTTACTTTAAATGGAGATCCTTCCCCTACTACAGCTCCTGCTCCGGAGAGGTCTAAGGGAACGTATACGTATGAGTATAGAGTCTAAACAAAAAAGTACAAAAGGGGTGCTTCGCTTATAAAAGGAGCACCCCTGATTTCGAGGGGCCAAACAGACCTAATTCACTATGAATAGGGGGTCAGCATAGGCCGAAGTAGCGCCGAGAACATTTCAAAGTAAAGGTGGAAGAATGAGAAGAAGTATAATCCTTTAAAGACGAAAGATCAGATCAAGTAGACTTTGGAGTAGCAAACAATTAAGAAAGTTCAAAAAAAAAAAAAAATTCATGCCTTTGCTGCCAATGAAATAAAACAGACTTTATATAGTAAGGCATAGAAAGTGAAGTCCCAGTAAACCAGTAAGGATGCCCTGGTATAAGCCGGAGGGCTAATAAAGAAAGAAGGGATTTGAAGTTTCTTCTGAATTAGGAAGGAATAATAATAATGGTGAATTTGCTTTTGAAATGATAGACCTACACCCCATTGACCAAACAAGTGTCTTCAAGTGTCTTGAGGATTTAATTCTATTGATACGATCCACCAATAATTCAATGACGATTTCTCTTGGACCATGTCTCATATGAGGTTTTTTAAAGCTACTTCAAGTAGTAAACCAGCAGACTGATTCAGCTGCTTAATTAAGTAAGTAAGACGCTTAAGCCCACACCCAAGTCTTGAAAGAAAGACTAATGATCTTAACGAGATTAAGGGCGAGGCTGCCCAGAAAAGGAAATCCCTGGCTTGATTGATTCCACCAATCAATGAGGATCGGGCCCCAAAACAGACATTAGAATTCGAGCAAAAAGGAGAGGGTGAATAAGGAAAAGAGATCGAAAGCAATACCTACTAAAGAGATGAGGAGGCAGCTATCTGATCAGGTAGCTGTTAATGTATCTAATCCCGAGAGCTAACGGAGGAGAGCTTTTATTATATTATAACTGTGTATCGGCATAACCTTAGTTCATTCTTTTTTTCTCACGTTCCCGTAATTCAGCCGGCCTTATCGCTTTGGCCTTGTCTTGAAGTCAGACCAGGCGGGTTGCATAAACCTGTCTTTTTGGAAGAGGTACGAAGCCCTTTTTATTTTCCTCATATCATATTTTAACTTTGATATAGAGAAGGATTTCACTCGCTAACCGCCTCTGAAGATGAGATTCCCTTCGCTGGCAAAGACTTGACTTGAGAACGAGACTCTTGGTCGATGCTGCTCTCATAACTATACCAAGGGTATTTCCTAGGAAATGCGGAGAAAGGGGGATCCCTTTTTTACACATCATAATGGTAATGTAAAAGAGCAAGTAACCTAACAGAAAAGAAGAGGTACTTCTTTATGTTTTGATGATTTTGAACAAAGCAAAGCTTAGGTTTCGTGAACAATATAAAGATGACTACCCTCCATTAAGGATATATCCTATTACACCGTCGAAGAAATTCTTTTATGATTCTACCGAGAGAATCCTTAATCCAAATTGTTAAAATCTTTCTTGTATTTTAGACCTTTTAAAAACTTAAAGGGTAAGAAAGAGGCTCAAGGTAGTTTCTATTTCTATTGCGGATAGTCTATGTAAATGCTCCGTTGATTTAAGCTGACTTCTTACGTATTATTCTTCTATGCTCCGATACTTTACTGTTAAGGATAGGGAAGTTTACAGGCTCGAACGCTAAACTCTTCTTTTTGATTATGCAAGGTCATGAAACTGCGCATTCAGTTTTGTCCACGAGATTTGTGCTTTAGCTCCACCCGTTCGTTACTTTCTTTTAAAACAATAGTTTTCCTTGTTTGATGTAGCGAAAGTACTCTGCTTTCCCGCATTTTCCTTTGAAATACCTTTCATCATATCTGTAGAATGCATATAGCGTTCATTCTATCTGACCCGCTCAAACCCAAGGTTTTAAATATTATGATTATATACGCTTATTTTTTCTGAAACTTTGAGCTGAATCTGCAACGATTGGCAATGAATTTTTCATGCCCTCTCCCTTCGGGCTGTTGGCACTTAGTACGAGCTTTTCTTGCTTTTTATCTTGTTTTCTAAGGGATCTTGAAAGTGCTTATTGTATAAATCAAAGTACGTATCGGCCAGAGTAAGCTTGGTTCGGATTAAGTCTTTTGATTCCCCCTCTGGTAAGGGCGCGTGGACACAGTCAGAGCTTTAAGGGGCTCTTCCCATTTAATTAAGTGAGCAAAGCATCCATCGTCAGTAAGAAAGAAAAGGATTAAGAGCGTAACCGAGTCTCGGCCAACTTTCTCCCTCTTTTTAACCCTCATAAGAGAGGCTGACAAGGAGCTCCGCATTAAGAAAGGTCAGAAGTTAAATTAAGAATAAAAGATGCGGATATTCTAAAAAAGGAAATCCTTTTTAAGGCGTCTATCAGTATTGAGTAAAAGAATGAAAAGGTCTCTCTTTTTGAGCCCGTTTCATACAACTATAAACTCTCCAATTTGCTCATATGTGCTGAAAGGTTTTGGTAGCCTTGGTTAGTACTTATAGGAGCGATCAGGTGAAGAAAGATGGCTCTCTTCTAAATGGTCATACTAGACAAGACTAATGCATCTGGCTGGCATTTTCTCCATAGGAAACACTAGCATTGTTGGTCTATTCTTTGAAAGGACCTCAGTCTAAAGGTCTTAAAGGGGAGGCCCGTTGACCCGCACAAGAAGGTAATACAAAGCGCTTTCTACTATAAATGGGGAAGTCAAGTTGAGAAGAGAGTGCATTGAACCGGGTTCGACCCTCCGGAAAGTCTTGATTTTTCTTACCCATCGAATTGCCTAACCTTTGACCTGATCCCAGCTGTCCTTCTACTTAGCTCAATGACTGGCAAAAACTTTTGATCGATGCTGCTGACTATACCAAATGGTCTCGGAATAAAATGCAGAGATAAGGGATATTCGCACAAAAGGCGTCCCCCGAACAGTGGTACAGATGAGGTCTACCATACCCCGGAGTCCCCTTTTATATCTTTCATGCGCTCTAAGTATTTCGAATGGAACTTTCGAGAGAGAGAGGGCCAAATAGGCATCTTAATGAGTGAAATCCATGGTATGTGGTGAGCCGGCTACTGACGAAGCCAATCTACCAATCTATCCCGACAAGCGATCCGACCAGCCTCTTCTTTAACAAGGGTCAAGTACGAGCATTAAATCCTTATTCTTGGATACACAAAAAGGTCCACCCAAGGGAGGATGATATGTAGCGAGTCTGGCTTTTGAGTAAGAAGGTTTACCTGGGTCCAGCCTTAAAAGGAGTTCTTATTCTTATAAAAAATAAGTATGAGATTCAATCCGCGATATCAAGAGGTGCACTCGCTCCAATTTTCAAAGTGATAAAGTCGTCATTTTGTGTTCATTTAAAGGGTCACGTCTTTTCGGACAAGCCCAGCGTTCCATGACGTTGGAAAAAAGAGTCTTTCCCATAAAAATAAGAGGCAAGTTCTAACAATAAGTCTGGACGAGAGTAAAAAAGCTTCATTTGCTGGTAGTGCTGTTGGCGAATAAACTACTTCTAGAATTCTTCCAATTTCAAACTAAATTATGAAAGGAAAAGACTAAGAAGTACTAGCAATTCTTACATGTCTTCCCGAAAACCCCGTCAACTAGCGCCGCCGGTCGGGTTCAAATTACCTGGATACCTTGACCCTTTATAGACATTAGCACCTGTGGGAGTAGGCGAGTATATAGAATTAGGGTTGGACAGAAGCTGGCTTTAGCTCTTCTTGCTTTATCCTTATATATCTACATATATATGTAGATATATCCTTTTTTATCTTCTTCTAATAAGACTGCCCCCCAGTAACAATCACTTGCGTCTGTTTGTAGAACTCTTTTACCTTTGAATGGGTTGGCTCTAAAATCTTTTTCATTGGAACAAACAAAGACAGGGCTATCTTTAGACCAAAAGGCGTGCATGACCCTCCATTGGCCATCGGTTTGGTGATGTCGATCTGGTATGCGGAAACCCGTTTTTGGTCCTTCTTCTGGTTTCATGGAAGAAGATGCCACTGCCAAAAGCCGGATCAAGTTTGGAGAAGATTCCGTTAGTGGGAACTTATACATACAGCAAGGAAATGATTGAGTGGTTGGTGGCTGATTACCAACCTCTATTTGCCACAAACTTGCTTTGTCTGCTCCTTTGTTGACAACATAAAATACCTCGCAAGCAGCCGTGAATTTCTTGGTTCAATGAGCAATTAGCCTTTCCTATTATTTGGACATTGCTTTGCATAGAGCCCTCTCTTTTCCTTTTAAGGACTTTTAATAATTAATAATATTGTATCTTTGTTTGTTATTGTGTATGAAAGAAAGTATAGGTAATTCAATTCCCTTAATTGTTCAAAAGAAAGAGCAATCATTTCTATGTCATCTATAACAACTAGAAAGCTCCAATGATTAGGTCAAAGCAAAAGCTGCAGTTGTTTCATCTCATCTTAAGAACTCTATTACAAAAACCCAAGTATCTTGCCCCATTTCCTCATGCTTATTATTCTAAAAGTATGGAAAAAGTTGGTTGTCAACTACAGATATAGAAATGTCAATGGGGCTTCGTCTTCGAACATTCCGTTGGCAAGGTAAGGTTAGGAACCCCTATTGTTACAGATTACTTACTTTAGTAACCAAAGGAGCAAGGTGGTCCTAAATCTAATACCATGCAACGAGCGAAACAGAGGAATGGGCCTCTCCGTTGTTAGGGGATTAGCAGCAGTAGCGATGTAAGCGTACCGTGAACGAAGTGGAGTAACTCTCACTAGCGATCGACCTCTAAGGAGCCTCTCGTCAATCTTTCATTTAATTTGTTGCTATCTTGAGCGGTCGCTTTCTTCCTGTCTTTATCGAGGTCCGTCCAAATCATGGGTGAAGCCACATAAAAATCAGAAAGATTTCCAGACGAACCGGATCCAGTTAAAGCTTTGGCTCTCCTTACATATATATTAAGGAGTGATTTTGGTTCAAAAGTAGCTATAGGCTTGAGACGCAATTCATTCCTTGGCTGGGGAAGGTCATCTCTCTTTTTTGTAGATGGTAGTCGTCATGGCAGGCACGTTAGGCTTAATACGCTATATCCCTTCCCTCTAGGGGTCTTTTACAAAAAAGTCTTTCGAGGGGCCAGTTGACGCGCCGGTGCAAAGTCAAAGAAAGAGACGTCGATGAAGCTTTTGCTGGTCAAGTCGTGGTTGGTGAAGCAGCTTTTCCCCTATCGGGTCCTGCTCGTGAGTCAAAAGCAGGGAACCCCCTAAAAGAAAAGTGCTTTTTTTTAGTGCTAGGACGATCTTTTCTTTCTTAAGCTTAAGGTAGGGGCAGGCGTGTCTATGGCTAGGGGTCAACCTCATAAAATGCGAGCTTGCCTTTCTCTTTCTTAGTACCTCGAAACCTTAAGTTAGGTTTTTTTAGATCGAAGCGAAGATAGTAGGAATTGTTACCTCACTAATGGTATCACGTAAGATTTCAAAACGAAGCCCGAAGCGCACAGGCAGCTAGGTCAGGTAGCTGCTTCGGGCCCCCATCCTGCTATTCAATCATCAAACTTTAGAACGACATCATTTGGGTGGTCATGTCCGAGCAATAATCTAAACTTCGAAGTCCCAAGTTGGGCAACGATAGCCATTCACTAATTTCTTTAATTTTGTTTTGGTTAAATCAGGAAAGAAATGACCGAATGACAAAAAAATCTTGATCTGGAAGAAACTCGACTGAGGTACGAAAGAGAGGGGTCGAGAAAATGAGTCCATTGAGCGTTCTAGCGAAAAAGGTAAAACTCTCTGTCTTCTTCCAAATTGACCAAGCACATTGCTGATCGTCAAATGCTCTCCACAATTCTTCTTCCTTGTTGAGCGACAGTAGGTCGATGTAGTTCATGTTATATAAGTAAGCACTCTTTACTGCCAATCTTTGGAGTAATGTTTAGGCCGGATTATTTATTCTCCTGATTAGTCGTTGTCGAACAAGTAAAAAAGTGTTTTCTTTTCGTAAGGAATACTGCCCCAGTTATAAGCCGCGAAAGAGCCTCTTAGTATCACTATAACCTTTTTACTTTACTTTTACATTAAAAAAAATCAACAGGATTTCGGAGGATTTCAGCTACCAGAAAAAGCCGGGTATTCCCACCTTGAGATGCTTGTCTAGGAAGACAAGCGTGGCTCCTGATGTTTTTATCTGAATCTGAGAATTGATTCCATTCAGGGGGGATTTTTTCCTCGACCCTCTTTCTTCACCGGCCCTCTTATATTATATTATTATTATAAGGTAAATAAAGTAAAAAGGTTATAGTGATACCGAGATAGCGAGAGAAGGACCCCCTTCGTCCCCTTTCTGTAATAGCTGAATCTTTGCTTTACCAGAAATTGGGGCTTTCTTTTTGTCTAGTGAAATGGTTTTAATTTTCTGGTGCGACATTTTAAGGATTGCTTCTTTTGTTGGAGATGAGGTCTTATAGAAAATTAATTTCACTCGCTCGTTCTATACCGTACCGTATTTGAATTAAATTATATATAATATGATTTTAAATATGTACAAAGAGCTGTGTCAACAGCAAGTCGTATCCAAACCAAGTGCTCCAAAGAAAGGCGGTTTCAAACTCATTGGCGGTAGTGCCTTTCATTCCTTAGTTTATTAATTAATGTAATTAGGTGAAATAAAGAAAATAAAAAGTGCATCCGCTTGCTGTATAAATCCTTTTGCCGCCAAAGCCCTCAAAGAGAGGAAAAAAGATCTTAGATCTCTCATCCAGCGAGAGGGTAGCGGCAAAAAAAGACCTTGAATACGGACCTTGCCTTTAATCTTATATAGGCCCTCGTTGAAGGATCTTATTACGACAAAAAGGGGAATGCCGACGTATACGTATGATAGACAAGAAGAAGAGGCATTAGTCCCTATCTTAGTTCAGCAAGCTACTTCACTCGCTCCAACGGGATGGATCCGAAAAGGCCTCTAGTTGACACTGACATAAGCATAAGAAGGAGATGAAGAAAGGAATTAAATATCAAAGTTGTCAGGCTTCTCTCTTAGCCAAGTCACCTCATCATGACATGAAATCTTGTCCCCGAACAAAACAAAGATAGAATCTTTTTCATTCTTTTTTATCTTGCACTTTCTTACTTACTTATGATTATGGGAATAGGAACGAGTGATTTAGCAATTGTAATGTCAATAGTATTCAACTTACTATGATTATGAGAAAGTTGGCTCCTTATCTTAGAAGGGCGAATTCTTTGGCCAGTTCTACGATAAGGAAAAGGAAGAAATGGCACGGATTTTCCTAAAAAAGGCAGAATATTCTCGACCGGTAAGACGCGAAGGTTCGCTTCAATCAACCATCGGGCATGGAAGAAGCGCGGCTTTTCGTCTTGGTCAGTGCAGTGATAAGTCAAAACCTCATACCCTTCGTTAGCTGACCCAGACAAAGGTAGGAGGAAAAGGGGAAGTCTTACTATAGCAGTCCATGGTAGTGGTACAGGTGGAGCTCGCGCCTATGACAACCTGTATAGTGAATTTTTTCCTATAATTAAGTAAGAGAGGCTTTCGCGCTTATAAAGAGACTTCTTAGAACTAGAGGTCTTGTGCAAATCTTCGGTTCTTTCTTTCCGGAAAAAACTTCTAAACCAATATACCAAGAGCGCTTCTTCTGGGTCTCTATTTATCTCCATGTGGCTATTCATCCTAAAAGATCCGAAAAGACCGGCTACTGACTACTGTCGCCTTGGCTACGCTCCTCACCAACTAGCTAATCGGACGCAAGAGCATCCTATATTGGCATTGGCTACAGATGTTTTTCCAAAATGAATTTCTTTACCTTATAAAAGAAAAAATATATAGTTTTGGAAAGGAAATAGAATCCAGGATTCGAGAGACTAGTAGCAAGATCGATCTCAAGCCCTAGCGACGGGATTAGATGCTTCTCTGCTTCGAGTCACATGCCCCGTAAGCAAAAAAGAAAGCAAGATAAGGGGAGTGTAATTGCTGGATAAATTAAGCCTTTTTTACAATCCAGAAAGAGAAGAGGGAAAGAATGTTCGCCTACTGACTCATAAGGGCATTGGCTCACGAGAGAAGCGTAAAGATTCCTTATGCCGGTTCGTCTTTCACCGCATGAAAGCGTTCGGTGGTAAAGATACCGTCGAGCCCTATAATGCCAAAAGGTAAGTGCTATTCTTCAATAAGCTCAGTAAGGTATGAACGAAGTGAGCTCGTCGATCGCTCTGTTTTGTGTAGTGGAAAGGCTCAGAAGTTTTGGCTTATCCTTCTTAGTACAACGTACAACTCTTAAATATATAAAATATAAGGACTAATCCGCCAGTACGTGATCTGAGTCCCACCTGCCTCGGGAAGCTACTTCTCATACCTAGTTCGACTGGGCCTTCTTATTTTTGTGTTTTCTTTTCGAAACGAGGGTGCGAGCTAAACGTGAGCTGGCTGTCACTGAATTAAAAGAAGAAAAAGATAGAGAAGATTTAAGCATAATCATATGAAGGGGCTGCATAATGCATTGAAGTTGGAGGATTACCACGAAAAGCAAAGTAACCGGGAGCAAGATCTTCAATTTGTGGCGAGTGTAGTATACGAAATGGGGTGAGTTGTTGGGTGGCCAGTCCAGATAATTAGAAGCTTCCCTTTTTCCAGGGATTAAGTGCGTTAGGACGGCAGTATTGAAAGAGGTCTTTTCAGAGGCTTACTTGGTTTCCTTGCTTTCTTTTAAGCTTTTTTGTATTTTTATGATAGTAGGTCGGAACGGAACAAAGACCCATCTCTGGAAAGAGTCGATGAAAAGCCTTTTTCTAGGCTGGCTTAATTTTTTTTATAAAAAGGTCCTTTAGCTTTAGTTTAGTAAAGTAAAAAGCTCTTTCGTGTCAAAAAGACCAGATAGGACCTTGGTTTGGCTGCCGGCTGAATCGACTGAAGGATATGAAATAAGGAGATAGCGTTTGGGATAAGACTAAGGCAGTGAGAAGCGATATGCCTCTTTTTCCAAAGGGCGTCTAAAGAAAGAGCGGATTTTAGGGAATTAGATTCTGTTGAGAGCTGTTTCCGCGCCTTAGGACCCCCGAAATGGACAAAGCCCCAAAGAATACCCTCGAGAGTATTTTGCTTTGGCACCGCTTCAATGAAAGCCATGCTTCGTAACAACTGTAAGAATTTATTTCCAACGGACTTTTCTTACTGTCAATGAAAGTGGCACTTTTCATTACTCAAGTCCCTTACCTATTTTCAAAGAGGAAAGCAATCCCTTACTCATACTCAAACTAAAGATAAAGAAATTTAGGGTCTGAAATCAACTGCTAAGGGTGAGGTTTTTGGAAAAAGTTTTTAACGTGAAATCCAGTGAATCTTATTTAAATTCTGTCAAAGTAGTTTTAAATACCTTAATTGAATTGGTTAAAATGGGTTGCCAATGAAGCCTTGGCTTTCGAAATTCTCTTGATACCTTAGCAGCATAGGAACAGGCAGAGGGGTAGAACGAAAGGCTGGTGCTGTCAAATCCATTAGTCATCTTCCATGCGACCCTAAAGACCCTGCTCAAGAATGACTCTAGTAATTGATTCAGAGTTCAGATCCGCGTACAGGTGATACTCCACTCAAAAAGTAAAAAAATCTTTTACCAAAGGAGCACCAGCAATCCCAGGATTCTTGCATGTCTCGATGAAGGTATCCATTTTGCTTTCCTTACCATTGAACTTTTGAAACTTTGGAGTTTGATAGCCAGAAGGCATGCATAAACTGTCAACCTTCTTCTTTTTGTTTGTTTTGTAAGGCTTGATCTAGCATCCACTGCTTGTCGAGCTCTCACTTAGCTGACTTATGATTCTTCCTGCAGTTTCTTTTCAGTGAAGGTGGCTCTTTCATTCATTGTTGAGCCTTTCACTCCCGTCCTTTTTTAATTATCGCTATCTTCGCTTCCTGTCAATGACTTGTTCAACAGGTAGAGTAGGGGTCAGCTTGCTTCTATCAATTATTTAAATTTCGGTCAAACTAAAAGACCAATCTCTATACGCAAGAGTCTAACCTAAGAATTCGCATTGAAAACAGCAGTCGAGTCCTATGCCATTCGTGCTAGTTTTGCATTCTTTAGCCTTTTCCCTTCCTTTAAAAGAGTGACAATGGGAGCAAGATTGCACTGGGAGTTTCTTACAGAAGAAAGCAAGGTATAGTCTAGCGATCAAAGAAGAAAGTACTCAACCCCAAAAATAAGACCACTCAGTTAACTTCATTAAATAAAAGAATGAAATACAGACTCAGAATAGTGAAAAGTGCGCCAGGCTTATTTAGCAATCTACCTACCAATTAAATCAGAGAAAAGGAAAAAAGAGCAACTAAGAGACCTACCACCTCTCTGGACGCAATATCTTGAGTACCTATGATGGTAACTACATCTGCTGGCATGTGATGTTTCGACATAGAATCTAGTCCTTGTGAATGCGCAAAACCAGGGGCTCATATTTTACAACGGTAAGGACGATTGCTTCCATTCTAAATGCCGATTCAATAATATATTTATATCGGGCTGGCTACTTAGCGAGAGGGATTAAAGATTCGACTATTAACGGGAGGGGATCCACTCTATCACTTTTCTTACCTGTTTTTAAAAAAGTTTAAGTCGAAAAAGCACGCTTTCTTTGAAACATGACACCTGATTTTGCCAAATCATTAGTGAAAATGGTAATCAGTCAAAAAATCCCGGGATTGTTTGAAAAGTTTCAATCAAAAAGTGCTTTTATTAGTGAAAAAGCACTTCAGTCACGAAAACACGGGTTTCTTTAAATTTGAAATAAAATTAACAAAAAAATAAGGCGTCTTACTAATTGGAGCCCATTACTATTTTGATGTAACTGACGTTTCCGTGCATTGCTTGTCCAAGACAATTACTTTGGGACGGAAGCGCACGAGCCCTACTGTCTAACTTAATTCAAAACGAATGAAGCATGTCGACTCATCTTACTTACAAATAAGAATATTCTAATAAGAGTCTTTCTCTTATCCCTACGAACCAAAAGAAAGAAATGCACTTTTGAAGCTACCAGTGTGATTGATCAGAAAAAGGCTACCTTGTTAGAAGAATGAGACTTCTTTATTTTTGAATTCTCTTACGAGAAGTCCTAGCATTAGTATGACTTCGTTGGCCGCGTAAGGGCAATCCATCCTGATGGCGAATTCCACGATAACAAGAGATAGAAATCAATCGGTCGATGTCGGTTCGTTCACTCCTCTTCAATTCCCAATGAACAATATGCTCTTGTTCTATTATTTCTTCAATTTTGTCGATCTGATATTTAGTTAACTCTTTGATCTTAATGTTCTCACTGAGACCTAATCGAGCAGAAAGCTGAAGGCCCTTCTTACGGCCAATTCCAGATATTTTCGTTAAGGCAATTTTAACTTGTTTATCGTCCACTAATCTAGCGCCAGAAATATAGGGCATTCACTAAGTATCAAAAGATTCTTTTCATTAACTACTCTATTCAAGAAATTCTCTCGAAAAAGTCTAAAGTCTCATTTTCCCAATCAAATCAATTGAGTCAGAAGTCAATGCTCGCTTCTTAAGCACGGATCCATGAAGCGTTGATCCGCTGTTCTGGAGTACTTTCTTTTTTTTTAGACTTCCGTGCCTCTGGACTGGACCCTTTAGTAATCCTCCGTTTCCTGTGTTTTTCTTTTCTGGCTGGCACTAAGTTACTTACGGATGATTCTCTGACCTAATTGATAAATATCTAGTCTAAGTCCAGTCAAAGAAGGAGTTATCAAAAGAAGAATGCAATCAAGAAGGCCATCATGAGCACAAACTAGGCACGGAGCTTCGAAAAGAGGTATCTTTACTTTCGGGCATTCCGGTTTCGATTTGATGTTAGTGAGCTGTTTCACCCAAATAAAGCCTTAGACCCCCTCGTAGTATCATTTGTTGATAAATAAGTTCGAGAATTTCACGTGATTTGAATTTGAATTACTTAAGATAAGATGTATGATTTCCTGCTTTCCCGGATCTAACATTGATGTTATATTATTATATTCTAATGTTTGAAGCAGAGATCTAGCTTTTTTTCTGATTTTCAGAGCGCTTTTGCTTTTGTAATAACTTACTCTCTTACCCAAATACACCCAAAGAGAACAAGAAGATACGTTTTTTCTCGATCGAAGAGCCAAAGTCTCAGCCTGACTTTAATATATATATTTATTATAAATATAAGAATGCAGATAATAAGACTCTAATGCATTGTGCACACTTTTCATATTTTATATAATTACAGAGTGAACGACTTTGCTTACAGCGTCTTCGCCACTACCACACTCACTGGCGGCTTTCCCATTGGCCTTATCCTACCATAATCTTACTATAATCATATATATAATAGGGCCTCTAGAATGATTTTGATTTCTTTTCTGATGTACGAGCTGTTTCACCCAAAGAAGTATGAGCATGATTCTTTTGCGCACATTAGATCTGCCAAAGTAGAAACTAAGAGAGAATAGGTTCATTTGCTTATGAAAGAGAGAGTTATCTTATTTATAGGGTAGGGGCAAAACCCTTTTTCTTATACTTATATATGATACCTTATAAATGATAATAAGAACTTGATTTCCTTGCTTCTACTTTCCATAGTATATGGTAGATTTATTTACCCTTCTTCTTTTTGCTATTGGCAAGCTGCTTTAGCCCGCTCTTTAGAAAGAAAAAAAAATTACCACTCCGTTTATATTCTTTATTGCTTTATTTGGTATCGTATCTTACCATGCCTTTTGCCTTTTTGCCTCTGCTAACGTTAATTCCATGCCATTATTATACTCTATAGATCTATAGAAATAAAAACGACTACTTTTTTCTTATTATTTTACGTATGGCTTTGCCGGATGGAGTCGACTAAGGTAGAAGAGTTGAAATCGCCGTTATAGCTTGGACTATTCATAGCTTGGCTTGATAAGGAAGAGCTGGTAAAGTCAACGAATTAAGAAGAAGGTGCGTAGCAGCTCTACTAAAGAGAACTAGCTCACCAATTGTCCACTCACTAACGGTCGAGTCTAATATACCCTAATGCTACCCCTTGCTCTTGGGACCGAGGCTTGCCTAAAATAAGGATAGGGATATTTATCTTTCTCAGAGGCATAGGTATAAACAAAGCTTCATCAAAGTCTTGGAGTTTACTTCTCTTTATATATAAAGCTAGTTGTAATCCTTCCCTCGCATTCCAACTTCAAGTCGAGCCTTCTTGGTTCTGATAGGTATGTAAGAACTGGGATTCCTGCTTCTCCAACCAAATGAGGAGTTCCGCTACAAAGAGCTAGAAAGCAGGAGCGGTTAAGAAACTAAATGATTTGATTTGACATGACTTGAAGGTTTTCTTTCTTTCCCTGGGGAAGCAAGCTAGTGAATGAATCTATTTCCTTGTCCATTGCCGTACGTGTCTTAGTCCAACGCACCTATTTCGTCAGGATGAGTAAGCGTTACGCAACAGTAAAGCGCGCCACAGGTTGCATTCTAACCCTCTTTCTTTTCTTTAATGAGATTCTCCCGATCGGGTAAAAACGATAGCAGGCTCGCATTAGAATGCAAATAAAGCAGGAGAGGAGGATTGACAACTAAAGAACCTTTGCTTTGACTTTGTTTTTTCTCGAACCAAATATTGACTCCCGAGGAAACCCCCCGAAAGAAAATAGCAATTACTTACCAAATCTGAAGAATCGGGAGGGCTTGTTGTATTATAGGTTACACCCTCAGATAAGATAATATGAAGTAAGGAAGAAAAAGGAATGCCCATTTCCGGGGTCTAAGACAAGATTCCCAGGTTTGAAGGTTAAGGATAAAAAAATCCAAAGTCAAAGGAAAGTGAGCTCCGATGTGAATTTAGTTGAAAGAAAATCTCATCCCGTTTAAAGAAGCCCCTTGCCTTTAGAAAGCAGTTCACCTTTGATAGTGATGCTCCTACTTTCTCTTTATCTTTATGTCAATCTTTTGGCAAAAGAAAGGCCTAAACTGATGGGAATTGAGGCAAGAGACAGACTACTAGACTCATAAAATTACGAGGTATCACGTGATCCTTCTAAGATTTAGCAGAAAGCATATGAGAACGTTACCCAAAAGAAACTTTTTCTTCTCATGTGAAGTAGCTTCAAAGAGATTTAGAGTATGTTTTGAATGAATAGGAGAGCGTTCTCTTACTTTGTGACCTATATTTACTTCCCGTAATAGAATCCTCCACAGAAAAGAGGTCGCACTCGGTAATAAGACTAAAAACATGAGTTCTTCTTTTTTATTAAGAGGAGTTGCCTTGCAAGGACTCTTTACATACATTTCACTCACTTGCTTCTTTCGCGAGACAAGTTCAAGTAGAATATAAAGCAAGGGAAAGGGCCAGAGGTTTCTTCCCTTACGGGCGTACCCCAGTCAAGAGATAGGTCTTTGATGCCCCACTCATGATCCCAACTCCAACTATTAGGACTATCGAAACGAGGCTCACAAGAAGCATACCTAATCTGACGAAAAGAATCTGGTTGCTTTGTTCTCTCTTTGTTTTCAGAGATGCGCTTCGGCTAAGAGACAAGCCCCTAGCGTAGAAAGAACGGTTTAGCACTCCCTTTACTATATGTGAGCCAAGCTCGCAAACAAGGTTGTGGTATGTAAAGGGTCCCCTTTCATTTCAAATGCGAATACGGAATAAGATAAGATGAGTCTTTCCTACACTATATAGGGATTGGTGTGTCCTCGCTAACAAAGAGAGGAAGAACAGGGCGGATTTTTTCATAAACTACCTTACGAAACAAATGAAATTTCGTGCTTATAAAAACAGATCCCAAATCTAATAGGTAGAGCAGCTTTCGTCCAGTAAAGTATGCTTCCTGCCTCGGTGAGAACAGATTGGTACGAAGCGAACCCTAGAGCGCGGGAACAGCCGTTGTTAATAGGCGTATATAGGCACGGTTCTTTCCACTTGCTATTCCTTGGCGACAACGTAGCTCGGAACGCTTGCTGGTAGATTGTGCTTAAACTTGAGGAGCGCCCCTCTGCCCAAGATGACTGAGACCGACAAGCGCATACCCGCAGATTTAGAACTTAGCTTTTTCATGCTTTAACGTTATTCTAAGAAAACATGCCCCTGTGCGCGGTCTAAGGCATATTAATTTCTCGCAACTCGAACTGGAATCCTTATGATAGCTTTAGTCTGAGTATCTTTGGTTCCTAGAATTTTTCTTTTAAGACTGGTCGCGAGTAAATCGACTCATTTTATCGAGCAGATAGGCTTTTTTCTGATTTAATTTAAGGTTAAGTAGATTGATTTCTTGCGTGTAACAAGGAGTGCCCTCATGGGTAAGAACCGCGTGCTGGAACGAGTGTTACGGATGACATATCCTAGGCTTGATGGCTTTTTCTTTTGAAATCTCTTTGCTTTCCAAGGACTTGGGCTGAAGCTTCTTTAATTAATTTGAGGATGAATAGGTCCTGTCCTATCTATATGTTATGTAAGTAGATGCCACATAACTTTCCTGCTTGTAAGAGGCTCTCATTGGTGGGGTTTCATCTAGTGAAGCGACTTCTTAAAGGCGTATCATGACTAAACACGCGAGGGAAGAGTAGCTTAATCTTGCGTCCTACGCTTTGAGGCCCCATACCGAGGGCATACGAACTCAATCGAGAAATAAGTGTCACAAAAAGAGGAGTGCTTAGGTAGCATACTTGATTGATTAGATAGGCACGTATTATAGTGAGCAGGTTAACGGGTCTTGCATTTGAAAAGATGGGTAGGATTCGTCAATCGCAACATCTTCCTCTGTTGCGTCTTCTTCTAGAGATGCTTCTTATTATCCCCACTCCCACTCTCCTACCCCAGTCCCCGTGATTAGGCTTCTGATGACTCCTCATCTTTGTACCAAGCTTTGCCCCTCTTTTCTTTAACTAGTAGGGCTGCTGGACAAGAACTCTCGTTGGTAGAAGATAGCTGTAGGAATGCATGTCTCATGTTAAATTAACCTTTTAAACATAGGCTTGGGAATTGACAAGCCAAGAAAGGAATGGCAGTTGATGGATGGGCAGTGCTCTCTTAAGAGAATCAGAGGTAGAAAGATGAACTCACTGCACACTTTCTATATATCTCTCTTTCTTAGACTGAGAAACTGCATACTATCGAAGTGG